>JAASFS010000079.1:0-39791 GCA_023333865.1 Globisporangium perplexum | reverse complement strand
GACAAGCCGACGACTCCGGCTCCGAGCAAGGGCAACAACACTCCGGCTCCGTCTAAGGGCGGCAACCCGCCGGCTCCGGCTCCGTCGTCCGGCACGGGTGGCAACTCGCCGGCTCCGACTCCGGCCAAGACGACCCCGGGCAAGGGTAACGACAAGCCGTCGCCGGCTCCGACGCCGTGCAAGGACGACGACAAGCCGAAGACTCCGGCTCCGAGCAAGGGCAACAACACTCCGGCTCCGTCTAAGGGCGGCAACCCGCCGGCTCCGGCTCCTTCGACTGGCACGGGTGGCAACACGCCGTCGCCCAGCAAGGGGAACTACACGCCGGCTCCGAGCAAGGGCAACATCACCCCTGCGCCGTCGTCGGGTACGGGCAACAACTCGCCTGCGCCGAGCAAGGGCAACGCTCCGACTCCGACGTCACCTGGCAAGGGCAACTCCACGCCGGCTCCGAGCAAGGGCGGCAACGCTCCGTCGCCGTCGACGCCGTCGGGAACGACGCCGTACCAGCAGCAGGTGCAGCAGTCGGGCGGCTACTTCGGCAACTGGCTGGGCGAGTACTCGAGCGGCACGGTGGGGGAGAAGGAGAAGGACACGGGCAAGAAGTCGGGCAAGTCGGACGGCCAGTACCGCTACCTCCGCTTCTGAGCGAGCGGCCCTCGCTAACGGACGAAGTTCGGGGCCGGTGGCTTCGCCGGAGAGCTCGCGCGGGGCACGCTGATCTCTCCTGCTTCACTTCCACCTGCTCGGCGCTCCGCCGCCAGCGTCGTCGTGTGCGTGTGTGATAAATGTACCGTTCATCTCTTACGATTGCAGTAAGCCTCTTGAATGCAGCGACACCCACGTGTGCACCATGACGCGCTTACTTGCTTGCACTCTCGGCTTCCAACAGGGCATTTGCGAACTAGCTTCCTCCTGCGCTCACTCAGTCCCCCCTTGCTTTCCAAGCCTTCCAGCTTCCCTTTTCCGGCATGGTGCTCGCTGTGTGGTAATCCATTGTTGAGCGAGCCTTCCTCCGGGGTATCGGCGCGACTACGGAACACGAGGCGAGTGTCGACGAGGCCGGCTACCTCCACGACCTCGGCTTTCGCCGCCGAGAGGACCGCATTCTGTTCCTGTGCTACGTGGCGATGTGCGAGCATGAGCTGCTCATGTCAATGTTCGTGGTATCTCTGCTCGAGGTACGCTCAATCGTGGTGCTGCGCGTGTGTCGGGCTGACGTGACTTGGTGAAACACGCGCACATTGTTGTCAAGATGGCGGAGCTGATCGAAGCGCTCGCGCACCTCGGCAAGAGAACCCGAATTCTCACCGCACGCAGATGCGCGCGGCATACTCGCTTGTGGCGCGCCTCGCAGTGCTCGGCTTCCGGATGTGCGAAGCTGGTCCAGTCACGTGGACTTTGCAAGCGACACGGTGGTGGCACCTTCTGCCGGGGCGCGTTCTGCTTCCGTGCTGTGCACTCTGGCGGGTTCTGCCGTGTGCACTCAACCGAGACGTGTGCTCGCATCGACTGCGACAAGAAGCCACAAGTGAACGGCCATAAGCACGTTCGCATGCTCGACAGAACTCTCGCGTGATGACGACAGGCGGTGTTCGTCATGGTCGCGGAGTAAGAATGCGATCGAGAGACTGTGCGCGCGGAATGTCGAGCTCGTGGCCCCGAGTGCCCCAGCTCAGTGCCTGCCGACGCGGTGAAAGCATGTTCGTGAGAGCAAAGTCGGAATGAATAGGTTTGCATAGGTTTGCATATAGGTTTGCATCTGGATCGGTCTCGATTCGGTCGATCTTTCGCTCCAAGCGCCGCCGCCGACCGGCCAGCTGACACCATTCTCCTCCTCGCTACGCACGCACGCGCACACACATGCGGCGACCGAGAAGAGCAGGCGCGCTCGCCGTCGCTCGCGCCTTCGGGGCCGCCGCGCTCCTCCTGGTCTGCAGCAGCAGCAGCAGCTCTGACGCGGGTGTCGTCTCTGGTGCGTTTGCGTGGCTGTGCTCCGTCTCATGTGGCGTGTGATGCGTGACGCGCGGGCTGATTAAGTCACCTCTTCGTGACTCAATCTGTACCCACCAGTGCCCTCCGAGCCGCTCAATGTACGCCTGAGCACTGTGTCCCAGGACAGTCTCCAGGTCGCGTGGGAGCCGCCCGAGGTCGACGGCGGCGCCGCCGTGTCCGCGTACCTCGTCGAATGGGACCCGGAGCCCGGTGTGCGCGAGGTGCAGGTCGTCATGACCTCGAGCAACACCGGCGCGAACGAGGTGCAGACTGTGCGCACGTTCGCGGCCGACGTGGACGAGGTGCAGAGCATCGTGACGAGGGCGGCGCAGGTGCAGGAGGTGCAGTCCCTCACGACGCGCGCGGCGCCGGGCGAGGTGCTCGGCGGCGTCTTCACGCTCGAGTTCGACACGACCGCGAGCGGCGGCAGCCGTCAGATCTCGGGCGTCATCGGCTTCAACGCGCCGGCGTCCGGGGACCGCGCAAGCGTGCGCGAGATCCTCAACGCCATGAGCAACATCGGGCCCGCGGGCGTGGACACCGTGACGCGCACCGGGCCGGACGCGCAGGGCGGCTTCACGTGGCTCGTCACGTTCGCCGCGGGCATGGGCGACGTGCCTCCGCTGACGATCAAGTCGATCTTCCTCACGGGCAGTGGCGCGAACGTGCTGCTCGCGACGCCCACGAACGGCAACGCGATATCGGGCGGGACCTTCACGCTCGGCTTCCGCGGGGACACGACCGCCGACATCCCGTACGATGCCTCAGACGCCGCGATGCAGCGAGCACTCGAAGCGCTCAACTCGGTCGAGTCGGTGCGCGTCGCCCGCACGGGGCCGGACTTCCAGCGCGGCTACCGGTGGCTCGTGACGTTCACGTCCAAGAGCCCGCTGAATACCGGCGCCGTGCCACTGCTCACGGTCGGCGCGAACGCCAAGCTCAAAGGCACCGGCGCAGCGGTGGTGGTCGCGCAGGTCGCTGCTGGCAACCAGCTCACGGGGTCCTTCCAGCTCGTGTACGGCAACGTGCCAACCGGCGACCTGGCGTGGAACTGCGAGGCTGCCGCGATGAAGACCGAGATCGAGGCGAAGCTCGGCATCGGCTTGGTCGACGTCTCGCGCACGAACACTGCGGACCCGCAGGGCGGGTTCACGTGGACGATTTCCTTCCTCACGCGCAAGGGTGCGCTCTCCGCGCTCACGAGCTCGCTCACGAAGCTGAAGGAGACGCGGTCCGACAGCGTCGTGTCCAGAGGGCTGACGGTCACGCGCACGCGGCCCGGCACGGTTCAGGAGATCCAAGACATCAAGGTGACGACGACCGGCACCGTGTCCGCGACGACGTTCTTCTGGCTCAAGGCCGCGTTCGCCGGCCAGAGCGCGACCACGGGCCGCATCCCGGCGCTCGCCATGCCGGACGGCACGTGCATGTCGACACAGACCGAGGTGCAGCAGATCCGCGTCACGACCGTGGACACGACTGCCGCGGGCGGCGACAAGCTCGTGTCCGCGAACACAGCGTTCCAGCTCGTCTTCACGAGCAACACGGAGGCGGGGACGGTCGAGCGCACTCGGACGATCCTCGCGAACAGCGCGCTCGGCGACTGCGCGGCCGGCGCGGCGGCGATCAAGAGCGAGCTCGAGCTGCTCGACGGGACGATCGGCACCGTGACGGTCTCCGCCAGCGCTAAGGTAGCGACGCACGAGTGCACGTGGACGGTGACGTTCGCGAACCAGCCTGGCAACGTTGTCGAGATGAAGGTCGTGGCCCCGAGTGCCGGCGCGGTCGCCGCGAACTCCGTGACGATCGGCGACGACACCGTCGCGATCTCGACACTGACGGACGGCGCGGTCGACCTCATCAAGTCGGAGCTCGAGCGGCTCGCGAACGTCGCGCAGGTGACGGTGACCGCTGTCGCCGGCGCCGGGAAGACGTGCACATGGAGTGTCACGTTCGACGGGAACGCGGGCGACCTGCCGCTCATGCAGGTGTCAGTGGACAACGCGGCGTTCGGGAGCTCGAAGACGACCGGCGGTGACACGGTCGCAGTCGTGCTGAACCGCGAGGGCACCTCACAGGCACTCGGCGGCGTCTTCGCGCTCGAGTTCGACGGCCAGCGGACGGGGTACATGCCGTTCGACGTGAGTGCCGCGGTCCTGAAGACACAGCTCGAGGTACTCTCGACGGTCGGCAGCGTCGCCGTGACGCGCTCGAACGTCGATCCGAGCAACGGGTACTCGTGGAGCGTCACGTTCCTGAACAACCTCGGGGACTTGAGCCCGCTGCTGCCGGACGCGCTCACGCTCACGGGTACCGCGCCGGTGATCCAGGTGCGTGAGCAGGCGAAGGGGGTGCTGCCACGCTTCAACTCGAAGGACCCGGCGAACGGTACGTAGCTCGTCGGTGGGTGCGGGTGCTGCGGCTGGCGGCTGACGTCTCATACGTGCAGGCATTAGCTTCGACAGCGTGGTCGTCACGGACCTGAGCACCCTGCGCGTGACCGCGTACCACGTTGACGAGAACGTGCCGTTCTTCTTCCGCGTATCGGCGATCAACGCCGCGGGCATGGGAGCCGCGACCATCTCGACACCGCAGTTTGCGGTGCCGACTGCGCGTACGTGCAGCCTCCGTCCGCTCGAGTGCGAGTTTGTGAGGTGCGGCGTCTCACCTGCTTCTTGTATGGTGTGTGTGTACGCCGAGCAGAGGTGCCAAGCGCTCCGACGAACGTCACGCTGGCGTCTGTGGACGGCACGACGATCGCCGTGCGCCTGAACTCGCCGCTCAGCGACGGCGGCGCGCCGGTCGACTCGTTCAAGGTCGAGTGGGGGCTCAGTCCGATCCGCGACGAGGTGCAGGAGGTGAAGCTCCAGGTGCCGGTCGTGAACGAGGTCCAGACGATCACGACGACGACCAGCACGTCCGGGGAGGTGCAGCTCGTGCACCTCACGAGCTCGTACTCCGGCGCGAGCGTGAACGAGGTTCAGCAAGTGAGCTGCGACGCGCTGAGTACCGGCACCGGGAGCTTTCAGCTCCAGTTCCTCGGCGAGACGACGGCACCGATCGCCGCGGCGGAGACGGCGGTCGCGAAGATCCAAGCGGCGCTGCAAGAGCTCGCGTCCATCACGAGCGTGAACGTCGTGTTCTTCGGCGGGCAGGCCACCGCGTGCGCTCCGTGTCCCGTGTCGGGGTGCGCTGCGGGCTTCGAGGTGACGTTCGTTAGTGTGGAGGGCAGGAAGGGCGACATGCCGCTCCTCACGGGGATAACGGGCTCGCTCGACGGGAACCGTCGGGTGGACGTCTCGGAGAAGACCATGGGGCAGGCGCCAGTCAGCGGCACGTTCCGCCTGTCGTACCTGCGGGGGCGAGACGCCGACACCGCTGCGCTGCAGTTCAACACGGACGCCGCGACGCTGCAGTCCGAGCTCGCGGCGCTCGACGCGTCTGTGACGGTCGTGGTCTTGGACGTCTCCAGCTCACTTCCGACTGCCGAGTCCGGAGCCGGCGCGAAGCTCTGGCGCGTGGCGTTCCAGAACAGCGGCGCCGTCCCGAGCATGCTCGTGCGACCGGCGAACAACCTGCTCATGGGGAACGGTGCCGGCGTCAACGTGTACTCCAAGGGCGTGGCGTACGCCGGCGTGACGTCCGCGGCGGGCAACCGCGTGTCGGGCGACTTCCGCCTGGCGCTCGGTGGCCACTACACCGACGCGATCGACCACGACGCGTCGGACACGACGGTGAAGAGCAAGCTCGAGGCGCTGCCGAACGTCGGCACCGTCACGGTGACGCGGTCAGGGCCGTCGCTCAAGAGCGAGTTCGTGTGGACCGTGACGTTCGTGGCGAACCCCGGGAGCTTCCCGCTCGGCGCCGGGAACATCGACGCGCTCGCAGCGGACACCACGAACCTGCTCGGCACGAGCAGCCAGGTGGCGGTGGCGACGACGCAGAGCGGCTCCACGCCGGTGGACGGTACCTTCCAGCTGCGGTTCACGGACGGCGTCGCGGCGGCGCAGTCCACCGTGGCGCTGTCACCGCACGAGAGTCCGGAGGGCGTCCGGAGCGCACTCCGCGCGATCCCCTCGATCGGCGACGTGAGCGTCAGCCGCACCACCAACACCGACGGGTACTCGTGGTACGTGACCTTCAGCGGCTGCCGCGCGACGGCGCCGGCGATCTGCAACATCGGCGACGTGAACCTGCTGACGTCCGTGGCGACGAGCCTCGTCGGGGGTCAAGGCGCGTCGGTGCCGACGGTGTCGGTGTCGGAGGTGCTCAAGGGCGTCGCTCCGGCGCAGTCGACGCTCGTGACGGACCTCTCGGGCGGCGAGCCGTTCGAGAAGCTCATCGCGAGCCTTTCGTACGGCATCAAGTACTACGCGCGCGTGTCGTTCCGCAACGCCGTGAGCTTCGGCCGCCGCGCGCTGTCGACACCCGAGTTCGTGACGACGAAGAACCTGGCGCCGGGAGCACCGGAGCCGGTGGTGCTCGTGTCGTCGAGCGCCACATCGATCACGGTCGCGTGGAGCCCGCCGACCGTGAACGGCGGCGCGGATGTGAGCGGCTACGAGGTGTGGATCTCAGACTGGGGCGACGTGTACCGGAAGGTGTACGACCGCCCGAGCAACGCGGCGGCGCTAGCGACGACGCTGCAGACGTCGGCGGACAACGTGATCGAGTCCGGGAAGAAGTACTTCTTCAAAGTGCGCGCCATGAACTTGTGCTCGTCACTCGACGCCGCGGCCGCGTGCTACGGCGCGTTCAGCGAACCGGCCGAGTACACCGTTCGGTCGCCCGCGGTGCCGGAGCCGCCGGCGGCGCTCACGCGCGACTCCAAGACGAGCGTCAACACCGCGGCGGCGAACGACGGCGTCGCGGTCGTCAACTGGCTGCCGCCCAAGGACAACGGCGGCGCGCCGATCACCGACTACGAGCTGTACATGGGTTCCGGCGCGAGCGGCTGGACGAAGCTGATGCTCAGCGGCACCTCGCCGTACGGCTACACGCAGACGGTGTCGGGGCTCATCGAAGGGAATGTGTATCGGTTCTACATGATCGCCGTGAACGCCATGGGGCCGTCCGCGCGCACGCCGGTGCTCTCGCTCATCGTGGCAAACGTGCCGTCGGCGCCGGCCGCTCCGGCGCTCGTGGACGTGTCCGCGACGGCGATCCGCGTGTCGTGGCTCCCGCCGCTCGCGTGCACGTCGACACTCACGGGTTGCAACGGCTCGCCGCTGCTGGGCTACAAGCTCTGGGAGTTCGCCGGCGTGTCGTCCGGGTACACGGCGTCGGGCTCGCCCGTGAGCACCGAGGTGCAGCGCATCCAGACGACGGTCGCGGTGCCGGTCACGGAGGTCCAATCCGTGACAGTCGTGGACGCCTCGGGGCAGTTCGCGCTCTACGTGAACGGGAAGACGACGGCGCCGCTCGTGAACGCCGGGACGACCGGTGCCGCCACGAACGTCGAGATGAAGGCGGCGATCGAGAGCTCCGGCGTCGGCGCCGTCACGGTCACGTCCGTGGCGCTCGCGACCGGCACTACGTGGACTGTGACGTTCTCGGCGTGGAACGGGCCGCTCGCGACCATGGTTGTGGTGCCGGAGAAACTCTCGAACACGGTGCTCGCGACCGCGTACTCGACGAGCGTCGCGCGCGTACGCGCCGGCAGCAGCGCGCTCGGCGGTGACTTCACGGTGTCGTTCCGCGGCTTCGAGACGCCGCACCTCGCGGTCGCGACGACGGAGGCGGAGATGAAGCGCCAGCTCGAGAACCTGCCGAGCGTCGGCATCGTGGACGTGTCGGCGACCGCGGGGGCGAACAATGCCATGACCTGGGACATCACGTTCCTCACGGAGCTCGGCGATCTGCCGCTCATGAAGGTGACACCGGGGCGGCTCACGGGCGGCACCGCTCGCATCGCCGTCTCAACGCTTCAAGAGGGCACCCCCGGGCGGGTCGTGTACGACGGATCCACAGCGCCGGACGTGCTAGCGTTCACGTCCGCGAACCTTGTCACCGACTCGCTGTACGCGTACGCGGTGGTGGCGATCAACGCCGCCGGCGACGGCATCGGTGGCGTGTCGACACCGGCGATCGCCGCGTCCTCCGGCGCCGCGAGCTTCCAGACGACAGCGTACGGCCACGCGCTCACGCAGGGAATGGCCGGAATCGTGTACGAAGTGCAGAGCGTGGCGACGGTCGGGCTCGGCTCGGCGTCGTTCCAGCTCCGGTGGAGCGGCGGGTCGCTCGTCGACTCGGTCACCACGTCCACGACCGCGAGCCAGCTCGAGGCGATGCTGCGTGCTGCAGACGCGAACCTCGGCGCTGTTCGGGTGTCGCGGCAAGCGCTCGCGAACACCGACTGCGTCTGGTACGTCACGTTCGTGGCGCAGGTCGGCGACGTGGCGCCGCTCGTGGCGGACGACGCCGTACGCGTGCGCGTGGAGGAGTTCGTCAAGGGCGACGCGAACCAGTTCACGATCGCGCCGCGCAAGGCGTCTGGCGACGTGGTGACGTACGCCACGACGCCCGCAGGCTTCCAGGGCAAGGACGTGTTCTGGACGGAGCTCTGGGCGTCGCCGCCATCCGTAGTCGACGGCACGCACACGTTCGTGTCGGACGGCGGCGCCGCCGTGTACAACCCTGTGGCGTACGAGGTGCAGACGATCACGTTCAGAGGCGTTGCCGGCTCGTTCAACCTCAAACTCGACACCTCAGCCGTGCGGCTCGGCGGCGTGGCCGCGACCAGCACCGTCCCGGTGGATGCCGCGGTGCTGGCGGCGGCGTCGACGTCGGACGCCGCGGCGGCGAACCTCGTGAAGACGAGTCTGCAGACGCTGGCGAACGTCGAGACTGTGCGCGTCACGCGCGCCAAGAACGTCGTGGGCGGCGTCACGACGTGGACGTACGCCGTGACGTTCGTGAGCAACCTGTGCGACTTGCCGGCGCTGGAGCTCGTGGGCGACGCGGTGTTCATGGCGTCCGCGGCGCTGCCGACGTCAGTAAGCTTCACCGAGATCCAGAAGGGCGGCTGCGACGTTCAGACCGTGACGTCGAGCGCGAGCGTCGAGTCGACGCCGGAGGTGCTGGCGATTTCGACGTGGGTCAACGCCGCCGGTGGGCCGGTGGCGCTCGGCGGCCAGTTCACGCTCGCGTTCGCCGGCTCCGAGACGATCACGGTGCCCGTGGCGACGGTCGAAGCGGAGATGAAGCGGCTCATTGAGACCATCAGCTTCATCGACGACGTGAGCGTGAGCGTCGTGAGCGCCAACTACGGCGCCGCAACGGGGCTCCAGACGTGGCTCGTGACGTTCAACGAAATCCTCGGCAGCGTCCCGGATGTGACGGTGGCGTCCACCGCGGCACTCACGGGCACCGGCGCGCAGGTGTATGTCAAGGAGGTGCGGCGCATGGGGCTCTCACTCGGCGGCACCTTCGTGCTCAACCTCATGGGCGACACGACGGTCAGCGTGCCGTTCGACGTCGAGCCACGCGAACTCAAACGCGCGCTCGAGAGCCTGCGCGGCGTGCGCGAGGTGGACGTGCGCAAGGACGAGCTCTTCAACGGGAACCGCTGGACCGTGTCGTTCACCAAGAACCTCGGCGACCTGCCGCTACTCGAGGCGCTGCCGTACGCGTACGAGGTGCAGGAGGTCGAGACGCTCGGCGGCACGCCGACGCCGCTCGAAGGCACCTTCACGCTCGTGTTCCTCGGCGAGCGCACGGGGTCAATCCCGTTCGACGCGAGCAGCAAGGTGCTCAAGGCGGCGCTGGAGGCACTGCCGTCCGTTGGACTCGTGGACGTCACACGCTCGAGCCAGCTCGACGCCGGGAACCGCTTCCGGTGGCAGGTGACGTTCCGCTCGAACCTCGGGGACGTCGGCAGCCTCGTGGCCGACGCCGGCGCACTCACCGGGAGCGCACCGGGCGTCAAGGTGACGGAGCTCCAGGCCGGCTCCACCAGGTCACTCACGGGGAACTTCCCCAAGCTCGAGGTCTTCAAGAAGCAGGCGGGGCGGCCGAGCTACACCGGCCGCTACGTGCCCCGCGACACCGGCGCGAGCTACAGCGTCGCGGTGCGCCAGCTCCTCCAGGGCGGGCTGCTGGCGCTCTACTATGACAACGTCTGGTTCCAGGACGCGCCGGTGCTCTCACGCGTGGACCCGCAGCTCGCCTTCGACTGGGGCACCGGGCCGCTCACGCCCTACGGTCGCGACTACGTGAGCATCCGCTGGTTCGGCAAGCTCGCGGTGCCCTACACGGACGCGTACGTGTTCTACGTGGCGTCGAGCGAGGGCGTGCGGCTGTGGCTCAACCACACGCTGTATGTCGACACGTGGGCGAGTGCGAGCGGCACGGACGAGAACTTCCAGGTCGCGCTCGCTGCCGGCGCGTTCTACGACCTCAAGGTCGAGTACCACGAGGAGACCGGCGAGGCGGCGCTCCGGGTCTCCTGGAGCTCGTCATTCTTGCCACTCGAGCCCGTGCCAAGCTCCGCGCTCTTCCACGGCGAGCACATCGTCGGGAGCCCGTTCCCGATCGCTGTGACGCCCGGCGCGACCGACTTCCCGCACACGACGGCGACTGGCGCGGGGCTCACGGCCGCGACCGCGGGTGTCGCGGCGCAGTTCGTGATCCAGGCCAAGGACCAGAACGGGAACAACAAGACCGTCGGCGGCGACGTGTTCGACGTCACGATCTCCGGCAACGCGCTGCTCGCGCCGTTCGAGGAGCCCACGTACCTCGGGCAGGGGCAGTACCGCGTGCGCTACCTGCCAGCCGTGAGCGGCCAGTACCAGCTCGCGATCAAGACCGTCGACGGCGTCGACATCTACTGCGGCCGCGGCAAGGCGAACAAATGCAGTCCGTTCGCGCTCGCGATCGCTCCGGGTCCCACGACGCCGCACACGAGCGAGGCGCTCGGCAACGCCGCCACATCCTACGGTGTCGTCGACGGGCTCGTCGAGGCCGTCGCCGGGCAGGTGGCCAACTTCACGATCCAGGGGCGTGACACGTACGGTAACGCGATCCGTCCCGCCGGCGCCGACCGCTTCGAGACGAAGATGGTGCTCATCGACGACCGTGGCGTGCAGTTCCGCAGCAGCGTGCTGGCGGTGACGCCGGCGTCGGCCCCGCTTGGGATCTACCAGGTGCAGTATTCGATCTCGCGCGCCGGCGCGTACGAGCTCCAGACGTACCTCGGCGGCTCGCCGATCCTCATGTGCCCCGCGACGATCTGCCGAGAGCTCGGCCGACCGGCGCCACTCAAGGTCGTGCACGCCGACCTTCACGGCCCCAGCTCGACGGTGGACGACACCATCACGAGCGCGCTTTCGCGGGCCACGAGCGGCCACAGCACGTCATTCACGGTCTCCGCGCGCGACGCGTTCGGGAACCTGCGCATCGGCGAGCGCACGACGAACTCCAAGTCCACCGGCGACGGCCGCTCCGACGCGTTCCTTGTGGTGCTGCGCGGCAAGGACGAGGAGCTCCGCACGAGCTCCGCGGTGCAGACGCTCGCGACGGCGGACGCGAGCATTACCGGCGTCTTCAGGCTCTCGTTCGGCAGCTTCCGCTACGTGCTCTGCGCGAACTGCGCCACAGCGCTCGCGGCGAACGACCTCGCCGTGAACACGAACCTCGTTGGGCTGCTCGCGGTCGGCGCCAGGTTTGTGGTGCAGGAGTGCGTGTTCACCGCCGTGGCGGTGGCAGCGGCGACGGTCACGGTTGCCAGCTCGCACGGCTGCGCGGCGTTCACGAGCAAGCAGTGGCCGCTGCGCGTCGCGAAGACGCCGGGCGGGAGGCTCACGCCGCTCATCGCGAACTCGGTGAGTGCCGCCGGGCTCAAGTACATCCTCCAAGACCTGCACCCGCGCGCCGAGGTGCTCGTCGACCGCGTCGCGGTACCTCCTGCCGGCGGCGGTGCCGGGGTCGGTGGCTTCCGGTGGCTCATCACGTTCACGTCGCACCTAAAGGAGTGGAGCGAGGCGCACCTCGCGGTCGAGTACCCCACGGGTCTTGCGACGAGCTTGTTCGCGACCCCGCTCGTGGTCGCGTACCCAGCGGCGGCGGGCGTCTACCCGGTGCAGTACACGCCGCACTTCGCCGGCGCGTACGAGGTGTCCGTGACGACCTGGGACGAGCAGGTGCACGTGAAGGGCAGTCCGTTCTCCGTGGTGGTTGCGGACGACGTCACGCACGGCCCGAGCTCGCTCGCCGCCTACGGGAACGCACTGGTGCAGGGCTTCCGCGAGCCGCTCATCGAGACGATCGCCGGCGAGCCGCTGCGCTTCCAGGTGCAGCTCAAGGACGCGCGGCGCGTGGAGCAGCAGGTGGTGCGGCTTCGGGCGGTGGTGCTGCCACCGGTGCCGGAGGTGCAGAAGGTGGTGGCGACGAGTGCGTTGTTCACGCTGAGCTTCCGCGGGTCGCCGACCGTCACGATCGCTGACCAGGACACGTACGCGTCCGTGCGGTTGAAGCTCGAGAACCTCTTCACTGTCGCGGACGGTGGCGTGCTGGTGTCGGCAGCGCCGGAGAACCCGAGCGACACCAAGGTGCTCACCACGCACGCGTTCCTCGTGACGTTCACCAAGGACAGCGGGAGTCTGCCGCTGCTGAGCGCAGTCGATGCCACGGTGTCGCTCTTCACGCGCGGCGTCACCGCGTACCGCAAGGAGGTGCAGACGCTCACGTGCACGTCGGCGAACCCGCCGGCGGACGGCGTCTTCACGATCACGTTCGACGGGCGGACGACCGATGTGGCCGCGAATGCTGCGCTCACAGGCGCGGCAGGCGGCACCAGCCTGTCGGCGCTGCTGGCGGTGCTGGTGCAGTCGCCTGTGACGGTCTTCGCCGAGGGATCTCAGACGACGGTGTGCGCGGCGACGCCCAAGCGCGTCTTCGTGCAGTTCGACCAGCTCTACGGGAACGTGGCGCCGCTGGTGTACTCGAAGTCCGCGCTGTCCGCGCTGACGCTCGTCCCCGAACACGACTCCGGCGGCGGCGTGAGCGGCGTGTACCCGGCATGGGGTGTCTTCCGCCTCTTCTCGAGCGACCGGAAGGAGGTGACTGCGAGTCTCCCGTTCGACGCGTCGGAGGCGGCGGTCGATGCCGCGCTCGAGGCGCTGAGCTCCATTGACACCGTGTCGGTGACGCGCGACTGGTTCGACATCTCGACTGAGACGAGCGCCGCCACCACCGTGACGCTCGCGCAGTGGACGATCGCGTACACGACGCACTCGGGCGACGTCCCGGAGCTGCTCCCGGACGCCTCGGCGCTGCTGCTGATTGACGACGGCCAGCTCAAGCCGTTCGTCGACGTGCTCGAGCTCGCGCGCGGTACGTTCGGCAACAACCGGTCGGTGACCACGACGAGCAGCATCGCGGTGACGCTGAACACGGTGCTCGAGGACCCGGGCGTGCAGGAGGTGCAGACGCTCGTGTGCCGCGGCGCCAGTGATTTCACGCTCTCGTACGCGAACCTCAACACCGTCATCCAGCCGTCTATGTCGCCCAGCGAGCTTGAGGCGCGGCTTCGCACCATCGTGACGACTGGCATCCGCGTGTACGTGCGCGACGGTCACGTGCCGGCGGCCGCGGCGCCGTTCACGCCCGTGTGCAGTGTCGCGAATGCCACCGCGCTGGAGCTCGTGTTCGAGGTCCCAGCGGATGTGGCGCTGCTCCAGTGGCAGTGGGCGGTCACCGACAACGACGTGTACGTGACCGAGACGGTGAAGGGCAGTGCGCGACGGGAGTCGCCAGTCGCGGTCACCAACACGGAGGTGCAGACGCTCGCGTGCCTCGTGGACCCGGCGCGCGCGGCGGACACGTCGTTCGAGCTGCTCTTTGGTGCAAGCAAGCTCACCGTCGCTGCGACCACCGCGATCGCCGCGCTCCAGACGCAGCTGAACCTGTTACCAGCGATCATCGCAGCGGGCGGTGTCGACGTGAGCAGCGCGCAGGCACAGGTGTGCTTGGCCGCTACTGCTCCACCCGCCGCGCCGGTGGTCTTCACGTTCCGGGTGATCGGAGACCAGCCGCTGCTCGTGGTCGCGAACACGCGCGACGGGGTCACGCAGCTCACCGTCGCGGAGACCAAGAAGGGGCTCATGGCGATCGCGTACGCCGGCGGTGCTACGAGCGGACTCTTCAACGTAACGCTGGCGCCGGACGTCAAGGGGACGTACGCGCTCGGCGTCAAGGTCCTGGGGCTCAACGCGTTCTTCCCACCCAGTGTGTTGGTGCGGCCGGCGCTCGCGAGCGGGCGAGATAGCACGCACTCGGCGCCGGCGGTCGTGGTGCAGGGCGTGACGCAGCAGTTCTCAGTCCAGGCGATCGACCGGTTCCAGAACAAGCTTGAGTCCAGCACGGAGCTCGGCGCGCGCGCGTTCGTGCCGCGGCTGAGCGTGAGCTCGCCCGGGACGGCGCCGGAGCGCTACCAAGTGAACATCAGTGAGGCGGCGCCGAACACGAACGGCGCCTTCACGCTCGCCTTCCTGCCGCAGACAGCGGGCGAATACACGCTGACGCTGCTGCGGCGCCAGGCGGGGGGCCTCGCAGCTCGGTACTTCAGCAACGTCGACTTCACGGAGCTGTACGCGTCGCGCACGGACGCCGCGGTGGACTTCCGCTGGGGCGAGGCCTCGCCGGTTGGCGACCCGTTCCCAAGCAAGTACTTCAGCGTCGTGTGGGAGGGCGAGCTTCGCGCGCGAGCCACGGGCGTACACACATTCACACTCAGCGCCGACGACGCGGCGGTGCTCGAGGTCGACGGCGTCGCGCTCATCGACTCGCTGAGCGTCGGCGCCGCCACGTCGTTCAACTCGATCGCGAGCTCCGGGAAGGCGACGCTGCAGCGCGGCGAGTTCTACGCGCTGCGCGTCAAATACCGCTCGCGGGACGCGCAGTCGTTCGTGAAGCTTGAGTGGAGCTGCGACGCGGCGTTCGTCACCGAGGTGGTGCCGCCCGCGAGTCTCTTCTCCACAACTGCGCTCAAGAACACGCCGTTCGTCATCCGCACGTACCCGGGTGTGCTGGACGCGGCGCAGGTGCTCAACTCGATCGACGCGTTCGCGTACGTGAACAACTCCGCCGGCGTCGCGAACATCACCACGCGTGCGCTTGAGACGTTCTCATTCGAGCTCGAGGCGCGCGACGCGGCGCGCAACGCGAAGCTCCAGGACGGCAGCAACGCGTTCGAGGTGGAGCTGGTGGGCGTCGATGGCTGGGCGAAGCTCGGCCGCGTGAACGACGTGACCTCCGGCACGCCCGTCGCGATCACCCCGACGACCGTGTGTTCGGCGTGCGCCGTGAGTCTCGACACGGCCACGAACACGCTCACGGTGAACGCCGACGTCCTGCGGCACCTGGTGGCCGGCACGCGCTTCCGTGTGATCGGCGCGAACGTCGGCACGATGGCGCGCCGTCGCGACTGCTTCTTCACGAGCAAGGCGACAGCTGCGGTCTCGCTGGCGGGCACCGCGCAGCTCGTGGTCGAGGCGAACCACGGCTGCAAGGCGTTCCCATCTTCGACCCTGGCGATCTCGAGCGTGCTGCCGGCGCACTGGCGCTACCTCGGCACGTGCGCTGCGGTGCGCGGCCGCGCGACGCTCACCGCGTGCAGCGGCGACTTCCGCGCACTGCCGGCGGACGACCCGCTCAAGCGTGGTGATCGCGTGGTCGTCGGGGTTGAGGCGCACGTGGTGCACCCGACGGACAGCACGCTTGACGGCACCACAATCCCGCTCGCAGCGCCGTTCCTCGGCGACTCGAACGACTTCGTGCCGGTGTTCAAGGCGGGTACACGCACCGGGCGGCACGTGGTGTCATTCGTGCCGTACGTCAAAGGCGCGTACACGCTGAGCGTCCGGGTGCCGCGCGTGGACGCCGTGCAGGTGATCACGACGGCGTCGGACTCATCGCTCGGCGGCTCCTTCCGCCTCATGCTAGGCGCCGAGCAGACTGCGGATATCGCGTTCAACGAGGTCGAAGCGACCGTGAAGAGCAGGCTCGAGGCGCTCGAGGCGATCCCGGCCGGTGGCGTGAACGTCGTGCGCGCGTGCGTGAACAGCGACCCGACGAGGGGCTGCCGCTGGCTCGTGACGTTCGCCTTCGACGTTCCGAGCGTGCTCGAGCCGACGCTGCTCATGCCGGTGTTCCAAGGTGCCCTCATGGGCAACAACGCCAAGGTGACGGCGCGGATCCTCACCAAGCAGCACGCACCGCAGCCCGTGCGCGGGTTTCCAAAGACCGTGGTTGTGACACCGGGTGACACGAACCCGAGCGTGTCGACGGCGTACGGGCGGGGGCTGTACGCGTCCGTGGCGGGCGAGATCGCGACCTTCTTCGTGCAGATGAAGGACACGCACGGCAACAACAAGGAGGACACCGACACGCGCGACGCGGTGCGCGTGCGCGTGTTCCCCAAGGCAGCGCCGTTCACGGCGGCGCAGCTCCCGGTGCTCGGCGAGGTGCAGTACGTGCGCGAGGGTCTCTACAACGTCTCGTTCGCGCCGGTCAAGTCGGGGCCGCACACCGTCGCGGTGACGACGCAGACGCTCCCAGAGATCCACTCGGTGTCGACGGTCTTCGGGCAGCTCGCGGACCGTGGCGGCACCTTCGCGCTGCGCTTCGGTGGCGAAGCGACCGCGAGCCTCGCGTTCGACGCCAACGCCTCGGACGTGCGCGCCGCACTGCTCAACCTGCGCGTCTTCCAGACGCCGGCGAACCAGTCGTCGATCGCACCGTCGCAGATCGACGTGACGCGCTCGACCAACACCGCGAACTTCGGCTTCGACTACCGCATCACGTACCGGAGCGTGCCGGCGCAGGTGGATATGGCGCGGCTCGAGACCGTGAACAACCTTGTCGGCGCGAACGGGAACCCGTCGGTCGTGGCGCTGGTGATACAGCGCCAGGGGAACGAGCATGTGAAGACGAGCGCGACGCTCGGCACCCCGATCGTGAACGAGGTGCAGGTCGTGCGCGTCCAGACGACCGCAAGCGCGCTCACCGGCGGCTTCTTCCAGCTCGAGTTCAACGGCCAAGCGACCGACATGTTGCGTTTCGACGTGAGCGAGAGCGCGTTCCAAGTCGCGCTGGAGGCGCTGCCGTCGATCGGCGCCGGCGGTGTCGTCGTCACCAAGTCCACGGTGGACGCGCTCGGGTCGTTCGAGGTCGCCGTGACGTTCGTCGGCGCCGCACCCGGAGCGAACCAGGTCGAGTTCTGGTCCTCGAGTCGGTACACGCGCAGCAGGTTGGTGCCGAACCCGTTCCTCGTCGGGAACCTGCCGGCGCTGCGCGTGGTGGGGCACACGCTCGTCGGCGGCACGAACCCGGCGGTGAAGATCTTCGAAGACGGCACCACGTCGACCGGGAACATCGTGTCGATGAACGGAGCGGCGCCGTTCACGAGCGTCGTCGCGCACGGCCGGATCGCCCCAGAGAAGTGCACGGCTGTGGACGCGAACACGCCGTTCTGGCCCGGGAGCACCAACTCCGTCGGGCTGCGAGGGCTGCACGGTGGCGCGTTCCACTCGCCCACGAGCTTCGTCATCGAGACGCGGGATGTGCACAGTAACCTACTCGACGGCACGGGCAACGGCGTGACGGGTGCACCGCTCCAGGAGGTGCAGATCATCGAGACGTCGATCACGGGTGGCGTGTCGGGCAGCAAGCTCACCGGCGCGTTCGCGCTCTCGTTTGGTGGCCAGAAGACGGTGCTGCTGCCGTTCAACGCTGGCATCAAGACCGTCGAAGCGGAGCTCGAGAAGCTCGTGTCGCTGGGCGGCGTCACGGTGGACACGAACGACGTGCAGACACTCGTGACAGGCTCCGTCGTGGCGACGAAGACGTCGGACGTGCTGCTGACTTCGGCGGACCTCACGACGTCGTTCCTGGTGGGCGACTGGATCCGAGTGGGGTCGACGACCGGGCCGGTGTTCACCGTCGCCGCCATCACCGCAGCCGCGATCACACTCTCGTCGCCGTACCAGCTGAGCTCGGACGCAGCCGCGAAGGTGTACAAGCAGGCGGCAGCACGCACCGCGTTCACGTACCTCGTCCGGTTCGACTCGGATCTGGGCGACCTGCCGTCGATCGCCGTCGACAAGACGGCACTGGCGGTGGCCGGCACTGGCGCCGCCGCGGCGAAGGTCACGGCGTGTGACAACCTGCGCACGCAGAAGCTGCAGACGACGGCGGGTTCGGCGCTCTCCGGAACCTTCTACTTGACGTACCGGCGCAGCCAGACGCCCGCGCTTGCGTACAACGTCGACGCCGTGAAGCTCACGAGTGCGCTCGAAGCGCTCGAGGGCATCCACGCTGTGGCGGTGAGCACGCCGGTCACCGGTACGAACGGCGGGCTGACGTGGATGATCACAATGGTGTCCACCGAAGTCGACGGGCTGGGTGTCGACTTGCTCTACGCCGAGGGCTACCTGCTCGTCGGCATGGACGCGCGCGTGACAGTGACGCCGGTGTGTCCGTCCACGTCAACGTCGGTCGGAGAGGTGGTGACGTCGCAATTCGGCCGCCTCGGGCACTCGTTCGTGGCCACGCTCACGGGCTCCGACGTCGTGAGCGCGGACGTGACGTACCTCTCGGGCGGCAAGTACGTCGCAACGTACGAGACGCCGCGTGCGGACGCGTACACGCTGGAGGTGCAGCACACGCGGCCCCATGGCCTGCGCGGCAGCTACTACAACAACCGGTGGCTCTTCGGCGACCCGGAGCTCGTGCGTGTGGACCGCGCAATCGACTTCGCGTGGCAGGACTGGGTCACGCCCACGAGCAAGGACTTCGTGAGCGTGCGCTGGGAAGGGTTCCTCAAGCCGGCCTTCTCCGAGGACTACGTCGTCTCCGTGGTCGCGAACGACGGCGCGCGGCTCTGGGTGCGCAATGAGCTCCTCTTCGACGCGTTCGACAACGAGGTGGACGACAGCGCGGCCACGATGGCGGTCGAGTTCCGCCCGAACGCGACCGTGCGGCTCGTGAAGGACCGACTTGCGGAGATCGTGCTCGAGTACAAGGAGAACGCGGGCTTCGCGGCCGTGAAGCTGCTCTGGTCGTCGCTGACGCAGGACAAGGAGGTGATCCCGCCCGAGCGGCTCTTCCACCGGTCCGCATCGATCCAGTCGAGTCCGTTCGCCGTGAGCACGGTCGGTGCGAAGGCGAGTGCGCCGGTGGGCGTGAGCCTCTCGATCGCCGCGTTCAACGCGCTCAAGGTGAGCTTCTCCGCCCCGGCGGACGACGGCGGCTCCGCTGTCGACGGCTACCTGGTCGAGTGGTGGACGACAGGAGCGTACGGGACGCTGGAGGTACAGGTTGTGAAGATCGACCGGGCCAACACTGGTGGCACGTTCACGATCGAACTCGACTCGGGCTACGTCACGGGACCGCTGGCGGCCACGGTGCTGTATTCGGAGATGGAGGCGGCGCTCGAGGCGCTCGACGGCGCGGGGGACGTGACCGTGACGTCGTCGACGACTGCGACGACCGTCAACTACCGCATCACGTTCGCCACCCGCGTGGTGACGGTGCCGACGATCAAGGTGAACGGGATCAGCCTCATCGGCACCGGGATCATCGGTGTCTGCGCCAAGGGGCTCACCCCCGCAACTGGGAGCCCCGGAGTCGGTCCCGTTATCACCTGCACTGCGTCCGAGAGTGTCGTGAGCACCGCAGCGATCCTCGGCTCGTCGACGCAAGTGTCCTTGGACGTCGCTCGCTCCGACCCATACACGTTCACGATCTCTGGGCTGACGCAGGCGGCGTCTACCACGGCGCCGACCGTGCCGGGGCTCGGCGGTGCCGGCGGAGTCGGCTTCGACGTCCGCGTCTCGGCGCACACTTCTGCGGGCTACGGCTTGCCGAGTGCTCCGGTGTCGATGAAGCCGATGGCGGTGCCCGCGTCACCCGCTGGTGTGTCGCTCCGCCTCGTTGCGAACGACCCCACGAGTCTGCGCGTGGTGTGGGACGCTCCGAGCACCGACAACGCCGCCAAGGTGGCGAACTACGTAGTCGAGTGGGGCGTCGTGAGTCTCAACGCGACGGGGGTGGTTGCTACCGCCGGCGTCATGACGAGTAGCTTCCGGCAAACTCCGGGCTTCTTCCTCGCGCAGCACCCGGTGTCGATCCTGTACAAGTACACGATCAAGCAGCTCAAGCCGGGCCAAGCGTACGTTGTACAGGTCCGCGCCGAGAATGTGATGGGCGTGGGGCCGCCAGGCGCCACCGTGCCGTCGTTCGAGGTGCCGCGCGCGAAGGCGGAGCAGCTCCTCGAGGGAATGGGCGGCGTGGCGCTGAGCGTACTGCCTGCCGCGTCATCGAAAAACGACGGCTTCGGAGCCGTGTACTCCGTCGCGGAGTCGAGTTCGGGACTGCGGCTCTCGTGGCTGCCGTCGCCGAACGTGAACGGGGCGGCGGTGACCAAGTACGTGCTCGAGTGGTTCGAGCAGCCCGCGGCGCGCTTCGAGGTGCAGATGATCAAGATCTCGGACGCGAGCAGCACCGGCAGCGTCTCGGGCACCTTCCAGGTGCAGTACAACGGCGCCGTGACGGGCGATCTCCCGAGCGACGTGGACGAAGTCGAGTTCCAGCAGAGCCTCGAGTCCCTCTCGACGCTCCGGAGCGTGCACGTCGAGCGTTCGGCGTTGGTCGATGGCGGCTACGAGTGGACGGTCACGTTCCTGTCCGAGGTGCCAGCCGCTGCAGACAAGACGCTGCAGGTGCTCAAGACCAAGCTGGTGGCGGGTTTCGTGGCAGTTGACGTGGGCGCCAGCTTGGACCCGATGCACGTTGGCAGCGCCACGAAGAGCTTGAGCGCCGTGCTCGACAGCTCCGTCTTCACGAGCGCCGGCATCGGCGCGTCCGCGAAGGTCGGGCAGTTCGCGCAGATCCTTGGGATGGGACCCGAGGCGGGCGTGTACCGCATCGTCGCGGTCGCCACGAACACAATCACTGTCGACCAAGTCTTCCGAGGAGCGACCGCGACGTACGCAGGGGTGCGCGTGGGGTGGACGGTGCCCGGCACGTTGCCGAAGGACTACCACTCGGTGGAGCTCTCGGACCTCGCGAGCGTCCGTCCGCCGTACTCGTACACGCTGACGAACCTGCTACCAGGTGTGCCGTACTATGCGCGGGTGAGCGCGTGCAACTCGCTCGGCTGCAACGTCCCTCGTGCGTCCACACCGCTCTCACTGGCGCCGCCCAAGCAGCGGCCAGCCGAGCCCCGCAAGGTGCAGGTGTTCACCGAGACCGCGACGACGCTGCGCGTGCTATGGAGCCAGCCGCTGAGCACCGGCGGCGACCTCATCACGCAGTACCGAGTCGAGTGGGACCCGTCCCCGAACTTCAGCTCCGGCCCCGACGGCGCGGCACTCGGCTACGACACCAAGGGGCTCGTGAACCCGGCGCTCGACTGCCTCTTCTCGCCCTGCGAGTCCGTCGTCGGCGCGCTCACGACCGGCAAGACGTACTACGTGCGCGTGTTCGCGTACAACTCGTTCGGGTACTCGCTCAAGCCCGGTGTGGGGCTGCCGGCGTTCGCGGTGCCGAAGACGCAGGCGGCACCGCCAGACCGCGTCGCGATCGAACCGGTAAGCACCGAGCCGAGTCTGCTCGTGAGCTTCAGCACCGTGCACGACACCGGTGGCGCGGACGTGACGCAGTACCAGGTCGAGTGGGATGCAATGGACCTGAACGCGATCGAGCAGCGCGCGATGCTCGGAGCGGCTCCCGCTGCCGCGCTCAGCAACGACGTCCTGTACGCGGAGCACGCGACGCAGATGCTGCTGCTCTCGGCGGATGCGTACGACGTGCGCGGGAACTTTCGGGTATCGTTCATGAACGTTGTGACGACTCCAGCGCTCGCGTGGGACATCAGCGCCGACGAACTCGCCGTCGCGCTCGAAGCGCTCGACTCGGTCGGACGCGTCCGCGTGCGTCGACGCAGCGCTGGCAACGGCTTCGCGTGGTTCGTGACGTTCCTGACGCAGCAGGCGAACGCGAACGGCGTGATCGGCGCGGTGCCGCTGCTCCAGGTGTCAATCGACGACTCGGAGCTCTACGCGGACTTCGGCACTGCGAAGACCGCGACCGTGTCGACGGATCTCACGGGCACGAACGCGAAGCTCGAGGTCGTGGCTGTGATCAAGCAGTTCAACGGCTTCGAGCAGCAGGTTGTGACGGTCTCGACCGACCTCGGGCGACTCGGGGGCCGCTTCCAGCTCGCGTACAACCAGAAGAAGACCGAGTGGCTCCCGTTCGACGCGAGCGCCGCCGCCGTGAAGCAGGAGCTCGCGGCGCTCGCGAGTCCCGAGAACGTCGACGACCTCGGGTCCATCGCGGTGTTCCGGAAGGCGGGTACGTCCTTCACGGGCGTCCAGTACACCGTCGTGTTCTTCACGCGCCTGGGGGCGAACAAGCCGCTGCTCACATGCGACCGCTCCGGACTCACGAGCACCGTCGCCAGCGCCGCGCTGGCGTGCCAGACCATCCGAACGCGCGTGGGCAGCCGACCGATCATGAACAGCGCGTTCTATGGCGCCGCAGTCGTGAATCGCTCCGACGTCGTCGATGCCAGCGGCGCGGTCGCGCGCTACAAGATCCGGGACTTGGTGCCCGGCGTGGCGTACCACGTGCGCGTATCATCCTGGAACGGTGTGGGCAACGTGTTCGGTGAGACGCGGTTCTCAACGCCGGCGGTCGAGGTCGTGCAGAGCGCTCCGGACCCCCCGAATGACTTGAGCGTGGCGCCGCTCTCGGCGTCCGCGGTGCTGGCTGCCTGGAGCACACCACTGAGCACCGGAGGCTCCGCGATCGAGAAGTACGTGGTGCAGTACGACGTCCCGCGAGGCGTCCAGGAGGAGCAGGTGATCCGCTTGGCGAGCCAGTACTCGAACCTGCGGGGCGTGTCGTTCAAGGTGCGGCTGGGCGGCGTCGAGTCCGCGCCGATCGCGTGGGATGCGATCGGAGATGCCGTGAAGAGTGCACTGCAGAGCATCGTGGCGGCGCCGTCGCCGACTGAAGCAGCGGTCGTCGCAGTGACGCGCAAGAACATCGTAGTGGACGGCTACGGCTTCGAGTGGCGCGTGCGGTTTGGTGAGACGATGGGCGACGTGCCGCTCCTGGAGGCGGTGGTGAGCTCCGGAGCGACGTCGTCCGTCATGGACGTAGCGATCCGAGTCGAGGAGCGCGTGAAGGGCACTCTGGCGCCGTTCGCGCGCGCGGCGACGATCATGACCGTCGAAGTGGCGCCGAGGCGCGAGGTGCAGCGGATCTTCCTCTCCGCTGGCTCGCGCATCGACCTCGGCGGCGCGGTGTACCTGAGCTTCTGCGGCGAGTCAACGTCGAGCATCTTGGTCGACGCGAGCGCGGCGGACGTCAAGGCGGCGCTCGAAGGACTCTCGACCGTCGACGAGGTGTCCGTGACCAAGACAGCGGTGCTCGACCGCACGCTCTTCGCGCGCCAGCACTACGGCGTCCAGTGGATTGTGACGTTCACGACCAGCGTCTGGGACGTGCCGCTGCTCCTCGCGAGCACCGACGCGACCGGCACGAGTCCGTTCGCACCGCTCGCGTGTGGTGGGACACTCACGGGGACGACACCGTGCGTGCACGTGAAGGAGGTGACGCCAGGTGGACTCCCGAGGAGCGTCCCGATCGGTGCTGGCGCTGGTGCTGGCGCGCTCGACCCCGCGGTGAGCTATTACTTCCGCTTCGGTGCCACGAACGCGCGCTTCGCGAGCGAGTTTGCGTCGTACCGCTTGGCGGTGCAGCCGCAGAACCGGCCGCCGTTCGCCGCCCGCGACGTCGTCGCGTCCCCGCTCTCGCCGACGAGCATCGGCGTTGCGTGGACTGAGCCCGAGTTCAGCGGCGGTATCGCCGTGACGCAGTACAAGGTGCAGTGGGACATGAGTCGGAGCTTCGAGATGCAGAGCGTGTACGCCGGCTCCGACACGATGCTCGCGTCGACGGGGCTTGGCGCGGACGGGTGGAAGCGCTTCGTGTACGCGATCCGAGGACTCGACACCACGCCGCTCTTCGTGCGCGTGCTGGCGTACAACTCGCTCGGACACGGCGAACCCGCGCTCGCGACGCCCGCCGCGACGAACATGCGCGTCTCGCGCGTCGTGCTGGCGAGCGCGACGCTCACCTCGCAGACGTTCCAGCTCGCGTTCGCCAACTACGCCGGACTGCCGACCGCGTCGATCTCAGTGAGCGCAGACGCGCTGACGTTCCAGAACGCGCTCAGCGCGCTCGACTTTGTCGGCGTCGTGTCGGTGTCAAGGAACGATCACTCGCGCGGCACCACCACGCCTCCGTTCGACGCCAGTGGCGTGGGCACGGCTTCGGTGTACCTGCTCGAGTGGACGATCACGTTCGTCACGGCCTCAGCGGACGGCATCGAGCCGAACGCGCTCGGGAACCTGCAGGCCACGCTCGATACCGCACCCGCCGGGACGATCACACAGACCGCTCTCACAGTGCTCGAAGTCAGCGCAGGCGCGGCGATCGCGTCGAAGGTGTACTCTGTGCAACCGCAAGCGGTGCCGTCGACTGGACCGCTGGACGTCCGCGTCTCCATTGTGGACGCGTCGTCACTTGGCGTGAGCTGGACGGCTCCGACGACCTCAGCTCCGACAAAGTACCTCGTCGAGTGGAGCGACACGACGGACTTCGCCAAGTCCATCCCGCGATCCGGCGGAGCATCGTACGCGACTGCCGTGGGGTTCACGGAGGTGGTGCCGAGCTCCACGACGATGTACACGATCCGCGGACTCGCAGTCGGCACGGCGTACTACGTGCGCGTGTCGGCGTTCAACGGCAACCTGGCAACCAAACCCGGCGCCAACCTTGGGTACGGATGTCCGGTGCTCGCAGCGGTGGTCGACAGCGCGAGCCTGCAGGTGGTGCCGTTGCTCGAGAGCATCGCACCGGCGGCGGTGCTGGCGTTCAAGCCGACGATGGTGAGGATGCGAGTGAGTACCGTGGACATCCCGAGCCAGCTGGAGGTGCTGTTCGCGGAGCCGACGGTCAACGCACTTGGGTTCGCCGCGGGCGACGGCGGCACGAGCATCACGCACTACCGCGTGACGTGGGACACGAACAGCGACTTCCGCGAGAAGCCGGTGTCGTACGACGTGCGCACGGTATCGACATGCGCTGGAGCACCGTGCATGTTCCCGCTTGGTGCCGAGGTGCAGAGTCTGTCGCTGTCGCCCGGCGCCACGGGTTCCTTCCGCGTCGTGCTTGGTGGCTCCGGGTTCACGAAGCAGTGGACGCCGTCGTGCAGACTGCAGTTCGGTCCGAGCTCGGCGTACATTGACTTCACGGTCGCCGACTTCGACCTCAAGTCTGTGCTGGGCACGGGCACGCGGTTCGTGGTGGACAAGAGCGGCGCCAAGTGCGTCTTCCAGGTCGTGGCGCCAGCGAGCGCGCTCGCGAACCGCCTACCGGTGATCGCTCTCGACTCGACGGCGTGTCCGCTTGCGAACGGAGCGTACTCGGTGCACTCGCAGCCGATCACGGCCTCGTGCATCGCACACACCGCGTCTGAGGCAGACGTGCAGACCGTCCTGCGTGCAGCGGTTGGTGACGACGTCGCCGTGGCGCTGGACACGTCGCTCGGCCGCAAGTTCCGCGTCACGTTCACGGGCAAGTCGGTGCAGCGCGACGTGAGCGAGCTCGTGGTCGCTGCGACCGACGGCACCGCCGGCTGCACGGCGTTCGCTGGGAACGTCTGGACGAGCACGGAGATCGACGGCGGCGCGCTGGCCGCCGGCACGCCGTACTTCGTCCGGGTCGCAGCGATCAACTCGGCCGGGGTCGGCGAGGCGCAGTCGGCGGCAGTGGTGTGCCACGACCCGCCGTGCGCGAACGCGCTCCGGCTCAGCCCCGCAGCGCCGCCGCTCGCCCCGACGGCCGCGTTCGTCTGGAATGACCCCCGCGACCGCACGGCGCTGAAGGTCAAGTGGCAGGCGCCGGCGTCGAGCGAAGGCGCCGTGGTGACCAAGTTCCTCGTCGAGTTCTCTACCGACGCGTTCGCGCGCGCGGCCGTGTGCACGGGCTGCGCCACGACGCTGAGCGGCGCGCGGCTTACGCTTAACGCGCAGAAGACGCTGGACGCGAACCAGCTCGTCGCGCTCAGCACGCTGACGCCGGAGTGCCTCGTGACGGTCGCGGGGCTCGACGCCGCGTGGGGGTCGGGCGTGGTGGTGTACAACCTGCGGCCGAACCACGGCTGCGATGACTTCAGCGCTGGAGCCGTCAACGTCGACGCGCTGCACGGCACTGGAAGCGGCTACACCACCGTCGTCCCCGCCGACGTCCAGTACACGACAGGCGACAGCCCGCCGCAGGTGTGGTACACCACGACGCTCACAAGCTTGACGCCGAGCACCGTATACTCGGTGCGCGTGCGCGCTCAGAACGCGGAGGGTGTCGGTCTGGGGATGGTGGCGACACCGATCTGCCAGGACGGCATCGAGGAGTGCACGGCGTCCGCAGGAGGCGCGACGCTCGTGACGCGGCAGCTACCGGCGGCGCCGACGCTCGTGATCCCGACGCAGCTCGCGGCGCAGGGAGCCACCAGCTCCGCGAACGCCTTCGGGTTCTCGAAGGACACGCTTTGGGTCTCCTTCGCGGACCCGAACGCCTGGACGGGACTCGAGGCCGTCGACTGGTACCGAGTCGAGTGGGACCGGCAGGCGGACTTCAAGTCGGCCGCGAGAGCTCAAGCGCTCGTCCAGGTAACCGGCGCACTCGCCGCCACGCCGTCGCTCTGGTCGAGCGTGCTGGTGTGCGTGAGCTGCGCCACGGACCTGGACGGGTCGAACGTGCTCACAGTCGTGAACCCGAACAGCGACCTCGTGGTGCGCGTCGGTGACTACCTGACGGTCGACGCGGGGCTGAGCGCCGGGCAGGTGGACTCGCTCAACTGTCAGCTCGTGGTCGCCGCCGTCACGTCGGCGACGACGGTCAAGGTCGCGACGAACCACCGGTGCCCGACGTTCGCGGGGAAGACGCTGTCGCTGCGGCGGCGCCAGGCGCTGCAGTACCAGCTCGCGGGGCTCGCGATGGGCGTGCAGGTGAACATCCGCGTCACCGCGCACAACTCGCTCGGGTACGGGGCGACGAGCGACAGTATCGCCGTGACCCCGATCACCACGGCGGACCCGCCGCCGGCTCCGGACGTGGTGCTGCAGGCGCTGACGCCGGAGGAGAACGGCGACGTGGCGCCGGACACGCGCGTGAGCTCGCTGCGGGTGAGCTTCCTGCCGCCCAAGATCCTGTCGCCGGACGTGAACGGCGACGGAGGCTCCGCGGTCACCAAGTTTCTCGTCGAGTGGGCTAGCGCGGACTGGGCGGCCATGGTGAAGCACGTACAAGTGCTCAAGACGGTGTCGACAGCGTCCGGAAAGCTCTCCGGTGCGTTCCGCCTCACGCTCGACACCACCGCGTGCGCGAACTGCCAGGTGAAGAGCAGCCAGACGACGTCCGCGATCCCGTTCGACGCCTCGGCCGCGGACCTGACGACGCTGCTGCAGAACCTGCCGAACGTCGGGCAGGTGAGCGTGTCGACCCCCGTGTGCGCCGCCACGAATGAGTGCGTGTGGAAGGTCACGTTCCTCTCGGAGCTCGGCGTCGTGCCGGACTTGACCGTGGCGCAGAACCGTTTGTCTGCCGAGAACGGCGGCGTCGCGCGCGTGCAGGTATCGTCTGCGGTGGCGGACGGCGGGCAGGATGGGAGCTTGGGCGTTGCAGCGTACTGCCAGTCCGCCAGCACCGTCAACGGCGTCGTGACCACGACCAGCGGTCCCGCGGCGTGCGGCTTCGTGGTGCCGACACCGGCGTCGACGCTGCCGTACGAATTCACGATCACAGGGCTGACTCCGGGAGCGACGTACTTCGTGCGCGTGTCGGCGCTCAACGCCTTGGGCTACGGCATCCGTCGGGTGAGCGCTCCGGCGTCCTTGGCGGTGCCATTCGAGGCGCCGTCGGCGCCGACGTCGCTCTTCAACGCGCTCGCGGTGCCAGTGCTGACGCTCGCCGGACCGACGGCGCTCATCGTGGCATACGGCCCGCCGGTGTTCAGCGGTGGCACGCCGATCACGAGCTACACGGTCGAGTGGGACCCGAAGCCGTCGTTCGACAGCGGGTCGAACGGCGACGCGCTCGGGTGGGTGGAGCTAAGCGGCGGCGCCGGAGCCAAGTACCGGATCAGCAACTTGACGACCGCACAGTACACGTACGTGCGCGTGTTCGCGACGAACGGCAAGGTCGGCGCCGGCGTCCCCGTGCTGACGCAGCCCGCACGCGAGATGCCGCGCCAGAAGCCCTCGGCGCCGCGTAACGTCGCGCTCTCGAACGGCCGCGTGGCGCCGCTCGGGTACTCGCTGAACGTACGCTGGAGCGCGCCGGCGGATCTGTCGGACGCGCTCGCGGCGATCTCGGCGTACCGCGTCGAGTGGTTCCAGCGCGCGCTCACGGCGCCGTTCTTCGGGCTGCCCGTGATCCAAGTCGTGCAGACGACCGGGACGATCACCGGCGGCAGCTTCACGCTGGCGTTCGGCGACACCGCGTCGGAGCTGCTGCCATTCCGCGTGCTCCCGGGCTCTGTGAGCGTCGTGAACAGCCAGGAGAGCGTCACGACGTCGACGGACCTCACTGGGCTCCTCGCGCGCGGCGACGTCATCGTCGTCGACGGCTTCGCGCACCGCGTCGCCACCACCGGAGCGTTCACGTCGACGCAGCTGCCGCTCGCCGGCGCGAGCCTCGCGAGCGTGCGCGCGGCGTTCGCGGGCGTCACGAAGCAGAGCGTGAAGCTCAAGACGCCGTGGAAGACGATCGACCTGAGCTACGACGTGACGCCGAGCGCGATGAAGGAGGCGCTCGAGATGCTCCCGACCGTCGGCGTCGTGCACGTCGAGCGGTTCCAAGTCAGCGCCGCCGCCAACACGTTCCGGTGGTTCATCACGTTCACGACCCAGGTGCCGGCGGCGGCGGCGCTGCCCAAGCTGCTCGTGAACGAGCGGGGCCTGGCGGGCACCACACCAGCCGTGAGCGTCACAATCGCGCAAGTCGGACAGGTGCCGGTGGCGTTCAGGTCGGTGGAGCTGCCTGTCAGCGCGCTCGGCGCGGCGTACGCGTACAACATCTCGAACCTGCTCAACGGCGTGGCGTACTTCGTGCGCGTGGCCGCGATCAGCGACGTCGGCATGGGCGACTTCGCGCTGGCGCCGAGCAGCCTCGCGCCGACGCGGCCGCCGCTGGCGCTGGCGAATGTCAAGGTGCTTGCGCTGAACGCGTCGGCGATGGAGGTGACGTTCGATCAGATCGCGGAGTCCGGCGGGGAGCCCGTGGACGGCTACCAGGTCGAGGTGGACGTCGCCTTCGGCTTCAACAGCGCTAAGAAGCTGCGTGTGGAGCTGGCACCGTCGACAGTGCACCACCGCGTGACGACCGCGGCGCACACGGGGCCGTTCACCGCCGGCAGCACCTTCACGCTGTCGACGATCGGGGACGCGGGCTTCCGCGGCGCCTTCACGCGCCGGGTGAACGCGCTCGTGGACGCGTCGCAGCTCGCGGCGACGAGCTTCCTGCGCCGTGTCGCGCCGGACGCGACTCGCGGCTACGGCGACGCCGACCTCGGAGCCACGTTCTCGCGCGGCGAGTACGTGCGCGTGCGCAACGAAGTCGCGCGCGTGTGTCTCGACAGTACCAGCGTCAAGCTCACGCTGCCGAGCATCACGACGAACGGCTTTCTCTCGGCCGCGAGCGAGCTCACGATCACGACGCTCACGGGGACGCTGTTCGACGTCGTCGTAGACGACACGGAGCTGACGATCGGTGTGGCATCCGAGTGCCGCGCCACGGTGCTGCTGCGAAAGGACGCGAACACGCTCCAACTCGCGCATACGTGCTCGGAGGAGACGCTGGCGACCACGGGGCTCCCGATCCACGTGCACTGGGGGCCAGCGGTGCTGCCGCTGTGCGCGGAGCAGAACCCGTGGGCACTCATGGACGCGGCCACGGTGCGCGCGCAGTTCGTGAGCCGCCTGGGGCTGCTCACGGACCCGCTGCCGCTCTTCCGACTCGACACGGCGGCCGGCGTCGCGCGCAACCTCGTGACGAGCGGCGCCGGGGGAGACGTGGTATCGCTGCTCCATCCGCTCGCGATCAGTTGCGGAGACTTCATCCGCCTGGGCGACGTCACGGACGCCGGCGGCCCCGTCCTGCGCGTGCGCGGCAAGTGCGGCGCCGACAGTTCGTGTGACTGCACGCGCGCGGAGGCGACCAGCATCCAGCTCGGCACGTTCGCCGACCACCGCACGCCCGTGAGCCTCTCGCTCGCCTCGGTGGCGTTCGCGACGCGCGAGGTGTGGACGATCCGCTTCTCGACCGCTGTCGCCGGTACCACGCTGACGCACGGCTCCGGCGGCTACCGCATCGAGTTCGGCGACGAGATCAGCTCCAAGTCGCTGCGCGGCGGCAACGGCGGCCCGAACCTCAACGACGACATCGGATGTCTGTTGTGGTCGTCTGGGGAGCTGTCGGCCGACGCCACGCAGGACGTGCTGGCGCTCGAGGCGGAGCTCGAGGCGTTCGACGCCATCGACGACGTCCGCGTCACTCGGAGCTACACGCCGACCACGACCGTCATGGTGTACACGATCGAGTTCCTCGGCGTCGCGGTGCGTGGCAAGCTGCCAGAGCTGGGAGTGCGCGACCTCGGCGTGAACGGCTGCAGCGCGTTCGTCGGCACGCAGCCCGACACGCCGCTGGTGCGCACGGAGCAGCTGGCGTACACGACGATCTACCGCGCGCCGACGACGGCGCCGATCCCATTCGACGCCACGGACGACGACGTCAAGGCGGCGCTCGAGGCGCTCTCGACGATCCCGAACGTCGATGTGACGCGCAAGGTGGCCAAGCACGGCTTCGACTGGAAGGTCACGTACGTCGCCTTCGACGACGATGACGCGCTCGCAGCGTCGACACCGCCGGTGATCGTCGCGAACGGGTACGGACTCCGCGCGGTGCAGGACCCGCAGGTGAGCGTGACGCCGTTCCAGCGCCGCAGGTTCGACACGAGCGCGTTCGCGGCGGCCGGCGGCGTGTCGATCTACTCGCGCGTCGCAGCGCGCAACCGCAACGGCTACGGCGACGCGTCGGTGCCGACGCCGGCGTCGCTGCAGCTCGCGACGCAGCTGCCGAGCGCGGTGCGGCACCCGCGCGTGGACGTGCTCTCGGGCTCGGAGCTGCTAGTGCAGTGGGACTACCCGTGGAACGACGGCGGCGAGGACGTGACCGAGTACAAGATCGAGTGGTGGAGCGCGGGCGGCGGCGCCAAGCAGACGTACACGCTGCACCACCTTCAGTCTCCGCCCGCGATCGCCGACGTCAACACCATCAGTGTCTCGGCGCCGACGGGCGGGCCGCAGCGGTTCCTCGCCGGCACGTTCCAGGTCGGGTTCGACGGCCAGTGGACGCCGGAGCTGCCGGCCGATCTCTCGGCGGTGCGCATGCAGGCGGCGCTGCGGAACCTGAACACGATCGAGGACGTGGCCGTGAGCCGTGCGCTCGACTCGAACGGCTTCACGTGGCTTGTGACGTTCCTGCAGCGCAAGTACGGCGGCGGGCAGCACAAGCACCGCCTCTCGGCGCTCGATACCGTCACGTCCCACAAGCTCGCGGTCGCCGGCGCGAACTTGCTGCTCTGCACGTCGTCGCGGCGGGACGTGTGCTCGCCGACGCTGCCGAACGGCATCGCACCGAGTGTCTCGGTCGGCACCACGCCGGAGATCCAGGAGATCTTGTGTGCTGGGTCACCGAACGGCGCCGCGAGCTTCACACTGAGCTACATGGGCGTCGACGCGGTGATCAAGTCCGACGCAGTGCTCGCGGACGTCAAAGCCGCGCTCGAGGCCACGCTCGTGGTTGGCGCCGTGAGCGTGCGCTTCAAGGACCCGACCACCGCGCAAGCGACCGTGTGCGCCGCGAGTCCGACGCCGGTGCTCGTGGTCTTCGACTCGGAGCTCGGCGACGTGAACACCATCGCGGTGTCGGCCGTCGGCGTGGGGCTCGCGGTGACCGTCGTCGAGACGCGCAAGGGCAAGACGCAGATGACGCCCGGGCGGCTCCCGTACTCGTACGTCGTCTCGGGGCTCACGGCCACCAACACGTACAGCGTCCGCGTGGCGGCGTACTCCAGCATCGGCTTTGGCGCGTTCACGACCGCGAAGCCGCTGCGTGGCGCGCAGCCGTCGGCGAGAGCGCCGAGCGCGCCGCAGTCACTGACTGTGCGCACGCGGCTGAGCAGCTCGACGCTCCTGGTGGTGTGGGAGGAGCCGCTCACGAGCGGCGGCGCGGCCGTGACGTCGTACCGCACCGAGTGGGACGCGAACCCGTCGTTCACGAGTCAGTGCGGCGAGCGCTACGAGGTGCAAACGCTGGTGACGCAGCACACGTCGGCGCCAGCGCCCGGCGCCAAGTTCCGCCTCGTGCTCGACGCGAGTCCGAGCAGGCTCGTCGGGTGCTTCGCCTGGAACGCCGCTGCCTCGGACCTGCGTGACGCGATCCGCGCGCTCACGGGCGTGTACGCGAACGCCGAAGTCTCGCGCCACGGCGACGGCACCGCGCGCTGGGACTTCGGGTTCCTGTACACGGTGACGTTCATCGTGCCCGTGACGAGCGCGACGTTGCCGTTCCCGCTCAACCTCCCGCTGCTCAAGGTGGACACGTCCGCCGCCGCCACCACCGCCGCGTGCAACTCGTACCCGGGTACGATCGCGATCAACCGCGAGCGCTTCGGGCCGGGGCTGGACGCCAAGACGGGCCAGGGCAAGCTCGACACGGACGACAACGAGTGCCGCTCGAGCCTCGCGGAGCCGATCGGCAAGCAGACGATCTCGGAGAGCGACGCACAGCGCAACGCGCTGGCGGCGCCGGTGCTGCAGATGGTGCTGAGCACGCCGGTCGGCGCCGCGGAGGGCGTGCTGCTCGGCACGCACGCGCCGGTGATCTGTGACGCGTGCGTGCAGAAGATCATCGTCGACGTCGTCACGCTCACATCGGACGCGCTCGTGAACGTCGTCACCGCGGGCTCGTACTTCATCGTGGAGGAGGTGCTGAGCGCGTCGTCGGCAGCCAGCGCCGCGCGCAAGTGCGTCATGAAGGCGCTGACGGCCGCGACGACTACGAGCGTACGCATCGACGCCAACGACCCCGCGTTCCGGAGCCGCGACGGCTGCAGCCTCCCGATCCCGTTCGAGGCGCAGGCGTGGCGCGTCAAGCGCTTCAACCTGCGCGCGCACACGATCAGTGACCTGGTGCCGGGACGAGACTACTCGGTGCGCGTGGCGGCGATCAACGCGCTCGGCGAGAGCTCGGCGGTGACGGTGTGACCGTGGCGAGAGGAGCAGTAGAGTAGGAGAGAGTGAGAGAGAGAGAGAGGGTTGTAGGGAGGTGGAACAAAATCGTGTTCATGACGTTGTGTGCTGCTGCTGCTGGCGGAGGAGGAAGCGCGTCGTGGCCGAGTCTCGCGTCGGGTCCAGGAACGCGTTGTCCGTCAAGCGCACCGGGTCCTGGCCGCAGTCTCGTGCTACCTGGCGCCTCATGTCCACCAGTGCGACCACACGCATGCGCTTGCTGAGGATCGCGTCGGCGTCGCTGAGCACGAGCTCTTCCTGCTGATCGAAGGTGGCGGCTTTCGCACTCGCTGCGTCGTGTCGTCTAGAGTTCTTGGCGAAGTTCACGAGTGTGTGGTCGGAGCGTAGTCGTGTGCTCAGCATGTCCAGGTTGGTATGCGCGGCGTGCGAGTCCGTCACTTGCTCCGTGCCGACCCCAGCGGAATGTGCCGGCCGCGCGAGCGCTCTGCTCATGTCCACGAAGCCCACGTCCGAGCGCCGGACTGTACTCAGCAACCGCATCGCGCTGGCGACCTCGCCGTCGCTCGCGCGCAGTTTGCAGAGCACCGCGTCTTTGAGCTCGTCGTCGTCGAGCGGCTCCGTCGCGGCGCGGGACATCATCCTGTCCATGTCGACGGGTGCGCGCACTCTCGCCGCCATCAGGCTGTCTCGCACCTCGTACACCGCATCGAGAGGTCGGTACTGGCCGACGCTTTCGACGTCCTCGCGGCCCTGCATCCTGGCGTAGCTGACGCCGCCGCGCGGCGCTGGGAACTTGAGCTCGTCGAGGATCGGGAAGGCTGACGGGAGCACGAGCTGCTCGTCGTCGAAGCTCGCAGGCGCGACGAACGCTGGGCGGTCCAGCTGCCTGTCGAAGCGGACGTATCGGTGGCCGCGCACACTTGGATCGACGGTGTCGAACTTCGGTTCGAGCTCAGAGCGCGCCGCGAGCTCCTTCGCTTGCTTGGCAGTCAGCGGGAAGCGCTCGTCGTCGCCGGGGGGCGGTGAGATGATCGCACTCGTCGGCTTGGGTCGTGTGGCTGCGTCCGAGGCGTCGAGACGCAGCACCGCCTCGCTGCGCTGCTCGGCTTCGGTGCCGAGGATGTGCATCCCGAGCGCGTCGACGAGGGAGTCGTCTCGGCCCGTCGTCAGCGCGAACGGCTCGCGTCCTGGTGGCGCTCGCCTGACCTTGGCAGAGGTTGGTGGCGGACTCGAGCTCGGCTCGCGCTGAGGCTTCACGCGCTCCTTTCGCACCGCAGCGCCGAAGGAGGAGACGACCCGCTGCGCTCGCTGTCGACACGTCACGACGTCTCGCCCGATCTGCTTGCTCATGGCGTGCGCCGGCAGCGCTCTCAACTCCGTTCGCGTCACCTGGTGCTCCTGTGATCGCGGTTCCTGCACTCGCAGCTTCCGCTCCGTCGCGCGCACCAGCTTGCGCGCACGCGCCCGCTTCCACTGCTCCGTCTTTCGGAACGCCTCTCTCTCTCGCTCCTTGCCGTGGCAGCGACTCGCAGCCTTCGCGTCCTTGTCGACTTTCGTCCCAGAGTTGGTCGACGCAACACCTGGAGACTGCTCGATGCCGCTCCGGCGCCACAGGCGCAGCTTGCGACGGAGTTGAGCCGGGTGCGGTTTGCTCGCGCTCGACGCTGCCTGTCTCGCCATCGGTACGATGCACGTCGCTCCGAGTCGGCGCTCCACGACCGCGTGCTTGATGTCGTAGAACTCGATGGTCGCCCACCGCCGTCGCGCTGCCAGGATGGACCGCACCTTGAGCTTCTGCTCGCGAGTGCGGTAGCTTGGCGCTGTCGGGAGCTTGTACGCGACGTACGAGCTCCTCAAGGACGTCGTCGGCGGTGATACCGTAGCCGCAACATGGAGCGTCGCTGCTGCATCAGATGATCCGCTCAGCACCATGCTGGAGCTGCAAGTGCTCGCCGAAGGACGGATGCTGGCCGACAGCACTCGCGGCTTCGTGAGGATGTCTGCGCTCGCCGTCGCGTACGCCCCTGGTCCTGGTGTGCAGCTCGCAGGCTTCCTCCTCTTCCACGGCAAAGGCGGGTGGTTTCTCCCAGCGCACGCCTCGAACTTCGCGCTGCACCGCTCCTGCTTGTACACGGAGCGCGTCTCCGGATTGTATGAGCCGGGGCCGGGAGTGCCGAACCGCCCTCGTCTGCCGTCAGCACCGCAGTTCGTCCGCGTGTGTGTCAGTGCATTGCCGCCGTGATCGGCTCGCACACGTGTCTCGCTGTCAGTTCGCAGGAGCGCGTCGATGTCTCGCAGCACCGCCATCGCCTCGCGCTTGCGCTCCAGCGCTTCGACGGCTGTCGGCACCGCCGCATCGAGTGCGCCAGCCCGTACTCTCTCCGTCGCCGACGTGGACACTCTCATCTAGAGAGAGGGAGAGAGAGGGAGAGTAACCAGCTCCAGAACTTGAGGCTGGGTACGAGGAGCGAGACCAGAGACGTCTGACCTTAACAACGAACGTTGCTATTCGCACCTCCTCCCACCACGCGATGGCACCTCGTACGGCACCTCTTATCTCTCTCCTTACCTCTCCTCACGTCCTCCCCCGAGCGTTCGGCGAGCTCTCGACCATCGTGTGCCCTACACCGCTCACTTCCCAAACTAGCGCTCAAGCTACGTGCGCAGACAGCCGGCTGATCTCTCACCTCACTGCGCACTGCACACTGCACACTGTGCACTCAGAGGTTTCTAGCAGGAGCAGCGCCTCCGACGTGCGCAACGGGGGCGTGACTGCCGTTTGTCCCGAGCACGGCGATCACGAGAACGCCGAGGATGTCAACGTAGAAGTAGATCACGCCAATCATGTACTCGTCCGGCGTCAGCACCTTGAGCCGTCTCTCCGCGTCGTGCGCGAACCAGAGCGTCGCCACGAGCTCGAGCACGAGCATGGCAAAGAGTCCGAGCGACGAGATGAAGGCGTCGCCGACGATCCCGTAGAGCGCGCCGACTCCGGCCGCGACGGCGACGAAGCTGCCGATGCCGGCGAGGAAAGGCGAGAGCAGCTCGTCTTGGGGACGCCGCTCGCTCTGGCGCAGCACCACGCCAGAGAGAGCGACCATGAGAATCGCCCACGCGAACGTCGCGCCGCAGTAGACGAGACACGCGGACGTGTCGAGCAGGATGTCGATGCCAGCGTACAGGAAGGCGAGCGCAACGCTGAAGAGCGCGAGCAGCAGCCAGTTCCACGGCAGCTTGGCGCGCGCCGTGTAGAGAAGGAACAAGAGCGCTATCGCCGCGCCGGCCGGAGCCGCGATGACAGCAGCGCTGTCGTCGAGCGAGAACGCCCAGGGGTCCTGAAGCCCTGGGGTCCACCGGATCAGCGCCACGACGGCCGTGACGAAGAGCAGCTGGAGTGCGAAGATCGCGAACACCTTCCGGCGGAACGCGGCTTGGACCGCGACCGGGAGGTGCTGCGTGGCACCGCTGAGCGCCGTTGCCTCGAGATCCGCGGAGTCGGGGAGCGTGGTATACGAGGTTGACGCATAGGCGCCGTCGGGTTTCGCGCTCTTGTCGAGTGCGACGGACGAGTTCATCGGTGGAGATCGGGAATCGCGGTAGATCAGGAAGGCGAGGGGTGCTTGCTTGGTTCGACGCGGATCGCAGAGTGCGATGGACAGCACACGGCGACAAGAAGGAGGAGGACGCGATTTTTCGCGAGTAGGTGGCGCACGCGCGCATGGAGCTGCAGGACGTGTCTCCCTCTCTCGATAGTGGGTACACCGCATCCTGTGCGCGAAGCGTAGTACAACTACACGTGTATATTTCTCGAGTTCGTCTTCACTTTCGAGGTGACTTGAAGTCTGGACTAGTCTCCAGGTCTAAACCAACTATCGGTAGTGGTACCGGTAGTGCTGGATTCTCCCATCTGAACAATTTTCGGACATTTAGGCAATCAGAGGTAGAGTTGACGAACGAACATGCTCGCGCGACGAGGTCGGCAGGCAACACGCGCCGGCGTCACGACGTTGGTAGATCGAGTGCGCGCTGTGAGGTCGGTTCAGACGCTTGGAGAGGCAGCGGGGTGGACGCATGGACACCTCGTTGATCCAGGAGCGCACTGTGTGCATGTGTGTCGCTGAAGGGGCAAGTGGGCGAAGTGAAGCGCTTCGTCGAAGCGGTTTGCACTTGTGTGAGGTATCGGGACGCACACACACCACGCGTATATGTACACACGCACGATTCGCCATTCGCAACGAATGCTCCGCTCGTCCAATCCAGCAGCTCGCGACTGCCTATTCGCCCACCTTACGCCTCGAACTTCGCGCTGCACCGCTCCTGCTTGTACACGGAGCGCGTCTCCGGATTGTATGAGCCGGGGCCGGGAGTGCCGAACCGCCCTCGTCTGCTGTCATCCTACTTTGGGCCGTCATCGAAACTACTTGTCAGTCACGAGGTGTCGCAACGCCCACACCATTCGCGCATACGTGCATGCACAGGCAGCTTGCCAGGCACCACGGGTGTTACATCCGTTCACCCCAGCAGCTCGTTAGCACCGAGTGCAGACATATTGTACAAAATCAGCGGCGTAAGTGGACTGCCTGTGTGAGCGATTCTGATGGCACCGTGAACGCATTCGAGTTGCTTCCTAACCGATTGAACTGCGGAGCTCTTGGAAACAGGAGCTGCACAGTACTTGCGCGCACACATTCCATCCTTTGAGGGATGGACCACGTCACACAGACCAGTGTTCATATCGGAGGGTGTTGCGCACAGCAATGTCCAGGTGAGGTCAGTCGTGCGCGCCACGTGTCCGCCCGATCATTCCACCATCTGCTTCACCCCCAGGACAAGCGGCATCCAGTCGACACAGCAGCGTTCGCTCTATCTCCTGTCCTGCTGTTGCTGCGCTCGTGCTCCACTCCTCCGTGCTCTTCTTCCCCTCTGACGCCGCTCGCTCGAGCTGCTGTTCTCGACGTCGCTACTTGAGCAAACGCCAGAGAGCTCTATGCCTTCCCAGTCTGCAAAGTCGAGCGTCTGTGCAAGCAGGCAGCAGCGTGCTCACTCTCGCACACACACACACACACACACACACACAGCCAGTGAAAGTGACAGCAACGGACAATGCGCTCGAGTCCGCGGTGGTCCGATGTCGCGGCAGCAGCAGCAGCGTCCCCCGTCAATCCGTCGATCCGAAGTCGAAGATCGTGTCCGTGTCCGGAGGATCTGCCAGACTCCAGAGACATCCAAACGTTAACTCGAACTCGGAGCGAGCAAACGGTCAACAGCGCCGACTCGATCCTGACTCGAGCACTCGACGACCTCCTCCTCTCTCTCTCTCTCGCTACGCTACTAGTAGTATTCGCCAGCAGCAGCACCACAGCAGCGAACAGCAGTACGAGCACGTCACACTGAAAAGAGAGAGAGACGCATGCCGGTTGGTTCCAGTAGTCTTTTCATAAATCGTACAGGAACCACAACTGATTCCGCTCTTGTAGAGAAACTTGTATCAGTCGTTTACTAGGTTTATGTATGCTTCTAATAAGATCTCTCTACACGGGACTAGTAGTCAGCAAAACGAGTCAGCAGCCGTTACAAGATCGAAAACACCAAAGTCAAGTGAGTTTCATGGTCCCATGACCACCACGCCGCCTCCAGCACCTCCAGCACTTCCAGTACTTCCAGCACTTCCTCAGCTCTCCGCCACCGGCAGACGGCAGGGCGGCAGGCGAAGCGGGCGGGGCGGCTCATTCATTCGCTCACTCCTGACTTTACCTCGCACTGCGCTGACCGCTTCGAGCGACCGACGAACCAAGCAGCGAGGAGATCGGAGATCATCACCCCATGCTCTCCACGCTGCGGACTCTACTCGCCGTGGCGCTGGTAGCGACGGCGATAGCCACCGCCCACGGCGCGCCAGGCATGACTGTCGGTGCCTGCACTCTACTGACGAAGGCCGCGTCGTGCAAGGCGAACAACTCGTGCGTTTGGAACACGAGTACCAAAACATGTGACATGGCTGTGACTCCAACTCCAACTCCAACTCCGACGACGACTCCAACTCCGACGACGACTCCAACTCCGACGACGATCGCCTGCGCGCCGCTCAAGAAGGCAGCATGTCAAGCTCAAGCCTCATGCTTGTGGAACGCACAGTCAAAAGAGTGCAAACAGGCCGCAACCGAGACACCGGCTCCAATCGCAACTCCGGCTCCCACAACTGTGGACCAGATGTGTGCGTCGATCACGAAGAAACCTGCATGCAACAAGGTCAGTGGGTGCGCATGGAATGCGTCCACCGCTAGATGTCTCGTTGCAACTGCGACGCCTGCTCCGACGCCGGACACTGTGGCGCCGACTCCTGTGACGGAAGCTCCGACGCCAGCTCCGACGCCGGACACTGTGGCGCCGACTCCTGTGACGGAAGCTCCG
>JAASFS010000789.1:0-12120 GCA_023333865.1 Globisporangium perplexum | reverse complement strand
GCTGCTCGCGATACAGTATCGAAGACGCAGAGACACAGTCGCACTTGGTGAGCGAGCAGCGGGAACCGCGTTGGAGATGCGTTTGAGACTGAAGACTTCAGCTTCAGCCGATGAAGAGCAGACAGCCTCGAGAGCTCTCCGCGTTTGGTCCGACGGAGTTGAGACGAGCGAGAGCCGCGGCGACGAGGATGAGCGTGGCGTGCGCGTTGGCTTGAGTGACGCGGTGCCGATATCTCGCCATCAACGTTCGAGTCAGCTCAACGAACATGAAGCCGCGCGAAGACGGATCAAGTCCAAGTCTGTCGACGATGTCCCGTTCGAAGAACCCGAAGATCGCACATGACAACGATGCTCACTCTGCGTTCGAACGAGATCGAAGAGCGGCTGAGTCGCTTGCGCGCGTTTCGAGTTGTGAAGATTGCTCGGCGCGAGTCGACAGCCTTCAGATCTGCTGCGGACGAACGACTGAGCGAACGAGCGTTGAGCTGAGATCGAAGAGCTCTTGGAAGAGCGAGCGCGGCGGAAGGACACCGAGACGGAGCGAGAGTGGGTTCCCGACAACGCGAGTTCAACACACACACATACGAAGGACGGCGAACACTCGTGGGCAGGTTGGCGAATACGAACGCTCGTCGGGCTTTCGCTGCTTCGTGGGTGTCGATCGAGAGAGACCTGAGATCGGATCTCGAGATCGATCTGAGGCGGATCGGTCGGTCGTCATCAGGATGGAGTCGCAGCGCTCAACGAAGTTCGTGGCGGAGAACAAGACGAAGGACTTTGGGGGTTGCCGAGTGTTTCAAGACGCATTGGAGCTGCCGCTGCTATCGTGTGCTTAACGCGCGAATCGCTGATCTTGTGAGTTTGAGGACTTTGCGAAGGCGGCAACCAGCGCGAGTGATCGGAGGCGAGCGCGTCGTTGCATGCAGGCGACCAACTGCGCTGGCAACGAGGTTGGAGGCAACCAACGAGCAGCAGCTGGAGAAGTCGAGAGCAGAGAGTGAGCGAGCAACGTGAGCAAAATGTGTGGCGATCTCGGTCAGCATGCATAGGCGAAGAAGAAGAAGAGCGGCGTGCCCTTTCATGCTCGCGAGATGCCAGTTGGTTGCCGCGCTGGGCGAGCAGCAGTGCGGGGCGTATAGCGTCGAGCGGGTTGACTCACTCGAGCGCACACTAGGCGACCAGCACGAGAGGAGAAACGGGTCGTGCTGGGCGAATAGCCGCATGGCTGGGATCACTTCACAACCACAAAATGGGTTCACTTTTCGAGAGCCTATTATTCGCTGAATGGAAAGATAGACCCGGCTCACTGGATAACACACATGAAGCAACCACAACACCAATCACAGCAGCAAGCATCAAGCGCGACCTCTTGCTTCCGCGCATATGCTCAATCGGTGCTGTCCTACTGCACCACAGCTCTCCTCTCGCGCACACGCACGCTACGAGAAGAGTTTGTGAGTCTCTCTGCATCACAGAGCCTTTGTATCTTCACCAAAGCGCTCCAAAACCATTTCACAGAAGAGATTCGAGCATCTATTCGACCAGCACGAGTCACGTCTTTGCACGGTCTATCATGATGCATATGCTGTTTAGCAGACTGTACTTTAAGATATGCATTGCTTCAAGTGCATCGAGGAACTTGGACATGAGCACATGCTCGCGTGCTGCAAGCTGCTCGCTTCACTTGCCCCGCAGCCCCTGCTGCTCTCCGCCCGCCTTTCTTGGTTGCCACATGTGCTGCCCACCACCAGACAGCCGGCACCGCCACCGCCGCTCTCCCCGTTTCGCCTCGCCACGTCCGAGTGTCAATCGCGTCCGATTCGCTCGCACTTCAAGGTCTGGAAAAGTGCACATACAGGCTCGGTGACCACCACGCAAACAACCACACAACCAACGCAGGTCTTCTCTCGCTTGCTTTGCTTGAGTTTGAACGGCTTGCTCGCTGAGTGGTCTGCTGACCACCACCAAAGCGAAAGCCAACGCGCCACTCTACTCGCGCAGCTCTTCCTGCTTCAGTCTCCGATTCGCCACGCGGCCGGCAAGCGCGACTTCTTTCTACTCGCGTCTTCGCCCTTCGCCTGCCTCCAGCTCGCTCTTCGACTCGCCACCTCCGCCTCCGGCTCCCATGACGGACAAGGACGCGCTGCTTCGCCCCGAGGACGACGGCGCCGACGTGCCGGGCGTCTACCGCTCGCTCAACTTCAAGAGCGTGCAAGACCCGTACTCGCACGGCCGCGATGACGACATGATCTCGCGCTACTCGACGATCCGCGCCGAGAACCTCGACGCGATGCTCACGGGCGGCCTCGAGCGCTTCTACAAGAAGTACGACCACTTGTCGCGTAAGGTGAACCTCGCGCTGCCGACGCCCGAGGTGCGTTTCGAGAACCTGTCGTTCTCGGCCGAGGTACCGCTGCCGAAGAAGGCGGCCGACCAGGGCTCGGTCGGCATGTACCTCAAGAAGTTCTTCACGCCGTGGGACCGGCCACCGACGACGCACAAGGACATCCTGCATCCGATGAGCGGCGTCATCAAGCCGGGCTCCATGACGCTCGTGCTCGCGAACCCCGGGTCGGGCAAGTCGACGTTCCTCAAGGCGCTCGCGGGTAAGCTCAAGAATACGAGCAAGACCAAGGTCGGCGGCGAGATCCTCTACTCGGGGCTGCGCGCCGACCAGATCGACCTCATCAAGCTCGTGGGGCTCGTGGACCAGACGGACAACCACATCCCGACGCTCACGGTGCGCGAGACGTTCAAGTTCGCCGACATGTGCATGAACGGCCTACCAGAGGACCAGCCGGAGGAGTTGCGCGACATCGCGGCGCTGCGCACGGAGCTCTTCATCCAGATCCTCGGCATGCAGACGTGCGCGGACACGGTCGTCGGCGACGCGCTGCTGCGCGGTGTGAGCGGCGGCGAGCGCAAGCGCGTGACGATCGGCGAGATCCTCGTGGGCGGCCAGAGCCTCTTCCTTTGCGACGAGATCTCGACGGGCCTCGACTCGGCGGCGACGTTCGACATCATCACGTCGCTGCGCGCGTGGTGCCGCACGCTCGGCGGGTCGTCGATCGTGGCGCTGCTGCAGCCGACCCCAGAGGTCGTGGAGCTCTTCGACGACATCCTCATGGTGAACGAGGGCCATCTGATCTACCACGGTCCGCGCACGGAGATCCTGCCGTACTTCCAGGAGCGGGGCTTCTCGTGCCCGCCGCGCACAGACCCGGCCGACTTCCTCATCGAGGTCACGTCCGGCCGCGGCCGCAAGTTCGCGAATGGGAACGTCGAGGTCGCCAAGCTCGCGATCACGCCGGCTGAGTTCAGCAACCTGTTCCACCAGTCGAGCATCTACAAGGCCACGCACGCGCACCTGAGCAAGGGCTACGACGAGAACAAGTTCGAGAGTCCGGATGACTTCAAGAAGGCCAAGAGCGCCGCGAGCCTCGTGCGCACCAAGGGCCAGTCCGAGTTCGGGCTCAAGTTCATCCCGAGCACGCTGCTGCTGCTGAACCGGCAGAAGACGATCTGGCTGCGCGACCGACCGCTGCTCTGGGGGAAGCTCTTCGAGGCGCTCATCGTCGGCCTCGTGCTCGGCGTGCTCTACTTCGACTGCGACCCCAAGTACTACCTGCGCATGATGTTCTTCAGCATCGGCGTGTTCCAGCGCCAGGCGTGGCAGCAGGTCACGATCGCCTTCCAGCTGCGCGCGGTGTTCTACAAGCAACGCCCGCGGAACTTCTTCCGCACGATCTCGTACTCGATCGCCGAGACCGTCGTGCAGATCCCGGTGAACCTCGCGGTCGCGTTCACGCTCGGCACGTTCTTCTACCTCATGAGCGGCCTCACGCGCACGTTCTCGCAGTACATCGTGTACCTCTTCATCCTGATCTCGTTCCAGCACGCGATCGGCGCGTACATGTCGCTCCTGAGCTCGCTCTCGCCCAACATCACGATCGGCATGGCGCTCGCGGGCGTCTCCGTCAGCTTCTTCCTGCTCTTCTCGGGCAACATCATCTTCGCGGATCTCATCCCGGACTACTGGATCTGGATGTACTGGTTCACGCCGCTGTCGTGGGCTCTGCGCAGTGTCATGCTGTCCGAGTTCACGGACGAGCACTACATCGTGAACGGCAAGGACACGGGCCGCGACAAGCTGCTCGGGTTCTCGATCAAGCAGGGCAAGGAGTACCTCTGGTTCGGCATCGGCGTGCTGCTCTTCTACTACGTCTTCTTCACGTCGCTCAACGCGCTCTCGCTGCACTACATCCGGTACGAGAAGCACCTCGGCGTGACGGGCAAGGCGACCAAGACGGACGACGACGACGACGAGGTCCCGGACACCGTGTACGTCGAGGTCGCGACACCGGGCGGCGCGGTCGTGCCGGTGGCCGCCGCGACCCAGAACCAGAACCTGCAGGGCGGTGAGCGCACCAAGGGCGGCGGGCTGCCGTTTGTGCCGGCGACGCTCTGCATCAAGGACCTCGAGTACTTCGTGACGCTGCCGTCGGGCGAGGAGAAGCAGCTCCTGCGCGGCATCACGGCGCACTTCGAGCCCGGCCGCATGATCGCGCTCATGGGAGCCACTGGCGCCGGCAAGACGACGCTCATGGACGTGATCGCCGGCCGCAAGACCGGCGGCCGCATCATCGGCGACATCATCGTGAACGGCGAGCTGAAGAACCCGGCGAACTTCAGCCGCATCACGGCGTACTGCGAGCAGATGGACATCCACTCGCCCGGCGCGACGATCTACGAGGCGCTCGTGTTCTCGGCGAACCTGCGTCTGCCGCTCAACTTCACGGAGAAGGAGCGCTTGAACCTCGTGGACGAGACGCTCGACCTGCTCGAGCTCTCGATGATCTCGAATGAGCTCATCTCGAGCCTCTCGGTGGAGCAGAAGAAGCGCGTGACGATCGGCATCGAGGTCGTGTCGAACCCGAGCATCCTGTTCCTGGACGAGCCCACGAGCGGGCTCGACGCGCGCTCGGCGCTCATCGTGATGCGCGGCGTGCAGTCGATCGCGCGTACGGGCCGTACGGTGCTGTGCACGATCCACCAGCCGAGCATCTCGATCTTCGAGCTGTTCGACGGGCTGTTGCTGCTCCAGGCGGGCGGCTACACGGCGTACTTCGGCGACCTCGGCCGGGACTCGGTCACGATGCTCGAGTACTTCGCGTCGATCCCGGGCACAGAGGAGATCCGGCCGCAGTACAACCCGGCGACGTACATGCTCGAGGTGATCGGCGCTGGCATCGGCCGCGACGTCAAGGACTACTCGGTCGAGTACGCGAACAGCGAGCTGAACAAGGTGAACCGCGTGCGCACACTCGAGCTGTGCGACCCGCCCGCCGAGTTCGTGCGCTTCTCGACGATGAACTTCGAGCCGATCGCGACGCCGTTCTTGAACCAGATGAAGAACCTCGCGACGAAGCAGCGGCTGACGTACTGGCGCAGCCCGCAGTACAACTTCATGCGCATCTTCCTCTTCCCGATCTTCGCGGTGATCTTCGGCACGACGTTCTACCAGCTCGAGACGAACTCGCTCAAGAAGATCAACTCGCACATCGGCCTGATCTACAACAGTATGGATTTCATCGGCGTGCTCAACCTCATGACCGTGCTCGAGGTCACGTGCGCCGAGCGTGCGGTGTACTACCGCGAGCGCATGTCGAACTACTACGGCCCGCTGCCGTACAGCCTCTCGTTCTTCTTCGCGGAGATCCCGTACCTGATGATCGTCATCACGCTCTTCGTCACGGTCGAGTACCTGCTCATCGGCTGGAGCCACAACGCCGGCGACTTCTTCTTCTTCCTGCTCACGTTCTACCTGTACACGTCCGTGTGCACGTACATCGGGCAGTGGATGTCGGTGCTCATGCCGAACGCCAAGGTCGCGAACGTGGCGGTGGGGGCGATCTCGTGCCTCCTCAACCTCTTCGGCGGCTACCTGCTGCCGCGTCCGATGATGAAGAGCTGGTACAAGTGGATCACGTACCTGTTCCCGTCGAGCTACTCGTTGCCGGCGCTCGTCGGCGGGCTCTTCGGCGAGAGCACGATCAAGGTGAGCGTGACGACAGGCACCGTGACCAAGATCCAGACCGTGGCCGAGTACATTCACGACGAGTACGACTTCCGCCCGGACTCCAAGTGGGCGTTCGTGGGCGGCCTGCTCATCTTCTGGTTCGTCGTCCAGCTCGCGATCTACCTCACGCTCAAGTACGTGAGCCACCTCAAGAGATAGGCTGCCGGCCGGCTGCTGGGAAGGGGAAGCTGGGAAGCTGGGAACCAACCACTCGGGGGTCCGCCGTCGGTTGCTCCGTGTCTGTCGACACTTGCATATCGTGCGTCCACCATGCATACATCCACACACACACACAAACACACTTGGTGCTCTCTCATATTCTCTCTACATCCACTAGTATCTACTCTACCTACTCCGCTGGCTGCGCTCCTACTGTGTGTTGGTAGTCTTCAAGACGCGCTACAGCCAGCCGAACCACGACGACGACGACGCCGCCGCCTCCGGCTCGCGGATCGGCTCCGGTGCCGGCGTCGACGCCACGAGCCCCTTCAGCAACGACCACGCGGACTGTGGCTCCGGCGTCGGCTCGGGCGAGAGGATCGGCAGGTTCAGGTCCCACAGCGACAGGCGCGGGATCCACGGCTTCGCCGGGTTGCGCGCGTCCTCATCCTGCAGCACCATGATCGTCCAGAGCAGCACGAGGATGACCCAGCAGAGCAGCACGATGACCCACACGTGCGCGCCGACGCCGCCGCGACCCGCCTTCCGCTTCGAGATGATGACAGACGGCGCCGCTGACGACGACGACGCGACCGCGTTGACTTCGATGTCCGCCGCGTCCACCAGTGCGTCGATGAGGCTCTTGGTCGTCTGTTGCACGGCGATGAGGTCTGCGAGGCGGCGCAGCACCGCGAGCGCGTGCTCGGACTCGGCGCGCGTCATCGGCACCTGGCGCACGACCTTGTTGCGGATCTCGGCGCTCTCGCGCATGACCGCGCGCAGGTCGCCGTGGAAGTCCAGGTCCGCGATGTACTTGTGCCAATTCTGGTCAGCGAAGTGCAGGTACGCGGCGAAGTCGGCGGCGTCCGCGCTCGCGCTGAGCTTCTGGTCGAGCAGCGCCGTGACCTGCCCGTCCATCTCGCCGTAGCGCGCCGACGTCATGCCGTTGCGCATCGGCATCCCCTTGAGCACGTGCTCGCGCACGCACACGCGCACGAAGCGCTTGAGCTCTGAGTGCAGCGCGCTCATGACGCCGAGCAGGCACCCGGCGGCTGCGTGCTGCTGCGCGGTCGCCCACGCGTCTGATACGCTGCTGCTGCTGCTGCTGATGTTGCTGGACGCAGCATCGCTGCTGCTCTTGCCGTTCGCGTCGGGCGTCGCTCGCGCCATCGAACTACTTAGTTGCTGGCGCGCTGGTGTTGTGTGGCGCTTGTCGCTTGCGGCCGGTGTCGTGGCGCTCGGTCGCTTGTGGGTGGTGGCGCTGGTGCTGGAATGAGCTCCTGGCGTGAAAGCAAAGTGAGCCATCTAACGGCTGGCGACTGGAAGTGAGTATGTCGCATAGTGAAACGCAGTGACGAGATTGTTGAAGCCGTGCTTTTACGCGGTTACGGTTACTGGTTACGACCGAATGTAACCCGACTTTGCTTGTCACCTCTTGCCATTAGCAGGTACGATGCATCCATGTAATACGAGCTGACACAAACCTACAAGCTCTCGCTGCCCTTCCTATCTCACTGTGAAGATCGGTTTCGTATGTGTTCGCGAGTTTGAAAATCGATTCTTGAGGATGGCTCTCCTCGGATTAGCTGGTGCAGATGCACCAGACCCTCACCGGGTGTTGTCGGCAGCATTCGTCTCCGGACATTGCGCGACGATGAAAGACGGTTGCGAGACTATCGGGGTGCAGACTCGCTTCGTCAAACAGCTACTCAACCTTGCGTCGGACGGTTCAGGCACTCGATGATGCAACGAGGATGAGTCCGCAGACTCCACACACAGATCTCTATTCGATGCAACGATGGTGTACAATACCTGGTGCGTTCATAAGAGTGCACCGCCTCTCGACAATGGGTATCCAAAGAGCCACGACAGGGAAGAGATCACCTTGCGGACGGTGATCACCGGAACAGCCACGATAATGAAGATGAATCCTGCGAAGAGCACCATCTGAAGGATTATGAGTCCTGCGAGGAGCACCAACTTGACACCGTCAAGTGCCATCTCGGTCGTGGTTTGGAACCCATGAGCCGCGCTGATGATCGCCCAGATTACGATTGTGATCACGACCATGTAGGTCAGGAGCCCCCCGATCGACTTGTACCTCGTCGTCGTCGTCTCGAGCTTCTCCAGTTTGTCCAAGATCATGTGCGTCTGATCGATGGAGCGATTCTCTTCATCGATCGCCATGTCTTCCAGCTTCTCTGAGATCGCGATGAACTGCCGCGTGGGTCTGTCGTTAGAATCGCGGAGACTCCGAGTGTGCCGCTGGTGGAAGCCCAGCAATGCGTTCTGGTTTGCTTCGAGCTGTTGCGACGCTTGCGCAACCTGGACGAGCAGATTGTATGGTCGATCGCCGTTCATTGGAGCCCCGAGTGCGCTGTTTCGCTTGTATCCATAGCCCTGTTGATCAGTTTGATCCCCCGCGTGAGGTCTTCGATCGTCTCGGACATTTTATCACATGCGCTCTCCGTTGTCTCGGTCATCTCCTTCACTTCACGCAGAGCTTTCGAGCTCTCTTGCTGTAGCTTCGTCAGCGGCTTCAGACAGCCATCATGGAGACTTGCGCACTGCACGATCGCTGTGCTCACCTGCTCTCTCGAACTTGCTTCGCGGTCGAGAGCGTCATCGAGTCGCATCGCGAGGACGCAGAGTTCGCCTAGTGCCTCCATGTTGGCAGCGTGCTTCTCGACGGTCGAGTGCAAGAAGTTGGCAGCATTGACACTATGAGCAGCTGTAGAGCCCACGCGCTTGATCGCTTCGCCGTCTGAACTGCTACAATACCAAATGGTGCACGACCGTGCATGGTCGCAACCAGCATCTGAGCTTGTCGACAAGATTGTCCCAGCTCTCGTTTGGTACGAGACCTCGATGACCAGCATGCAGGTGCTTCCCACTGGCGCATCGCGCGGCTCGAGCGATGCATCGAGTTCCTGGTCCCGATCCCCGACGTTGTAGGTCGTGGAACCAGTTCCATCCACGGCGCGCTGGGCAACTGGAGTTCCTTCTCTTATGCCCTGGCCGTAGCGAAGGGGCTGACTGGTGTTGCCAGCTCGTCGTCTGCAGGTGATTGTTCGCCCGCAAGCGAATCGCGGAGTGAGCGCCGAGTGCGGTCATGTTGGCTTCGAAATAATGAGCACGGTTCTTGTAACGAGGTTGTTGCAAAAGCACGGTCCTTGTAGCGAGGTACACTCACAAAATCAAAAAACTGAGACGACTTCTCTTACGAAGGTGATGCCGTGCATGCTGTTGAGATCCATCCAACTCACTCAGTTGCGAGCCTGATGCCTCTTTCTCTCTCTCACACACACACACATACACACACTTACACTTTGGAGACAAGTGCTCTCTCACGCGCCAATAGGTGGGCGTTTGACATGCGATGGATGCAGACGATGGACTTACGAAGGTAGCGTTGTGGTCTTGCGAGCATCAATATCCGTTCCGCTAATGAAGTAGGCTAACCAGGAAGGGAGGAGGTGATGGCGGTGCTCGATCCTATAGAGGATGCAGATTTCAGCAGGATAGAAGCGCCTATCGATAGTAATCTGCCTTTCGGAGTTTCGGCAAGCGGAGCGCGGTGAACGGAAGGCGGAGCGCGACGAAGGCTGGTTGACGACTCAGACTCGTGTTTTGCGAGCGCACGGCTCGAGCGAGGCGAACTTGGTGCGTCAGTATCATCGCGACACTAGCAGTACCATCGTCGTGACCAGCGATGCGAACAGAATGGCTGGACACCGTGGGGAATGTTATCCTGGTGTCGATCTGCGTTGTGGAGCTCCGCCAAAGATGGCTCAAGGAAGGGGGCACGCTGTCAGTGTTAGAGTTCGACTGCGAGCGTGCGCCGTGCCGTCCCCGCCCTGCCGATAGCTCTCGCTGGCGTGGCATAACATCTAGCGCCTTCACTCGCAGATATCCTCTCCAACGCTTCAAGCCTCACGTGCTCAGAATAACATTGATTCATTCGCGTGTGGCGGCGGCGACCAGCCAATCCTCCCCATCTGGCCTTTGTAAGTCACATCTGAAGGCCCGCCTGTGGTCCAGCGGTGATTTGGAGCCGTGGGTGATCACTCAACCGGAGTGATCTTGCGGGCACGCCGTGAGTGTCGCGCGATTGCTGCTGCTCGGCTTGCTTGTTTAGCCGTGAGTGACTTGCTGGTGGTTGACAGTGTGGATGTCGGTCGAGACGCGCTGTGATCCGAACACCTGCACGAAGAAGCTTGGACGTCGAGTCCGCCGCCATGGTATCCTCGAAGTGATCGTCACCGCTCCTTCGCTGGCCGCGCTCGCTTCTGGATCGACTACAGGCACACATGCTCGATTCATTTGCCGCCGGGTGTTCTGGGCGGAGCGCTCACGAGGAATCAAGCGTCAAGCAGGCCGCTCCAGGAGCCACACAGATGGCGGTGGCAGCTGGTGGATTCGGCTGCGTTCAACATGATTTCGATCACTCGAGACCTCCAAAAAACGGGTACAGCTGCTGATATGTCGTGTCGTGTTTGTCTCGCTGGACACTTCGGCACTTCGCTTCGATGCTCGCGCCGCTGTAGGCTGTTGGCGCTGCGTGCGTCCTCGCTCACTCTCCGATTCTCGGTCTCCTGTCCACATCTCTCCACTCCGCCACCACCAGTACAGTAACTCTCTTGTCGCTATGAAGCTCGCTACTGCCGCCACGGTCGCCACGATCGGCTTGCTCGCCGCCCTGCAGCCGGAAGTCGAGGCGCACGGTTTCCTCTCGGTTCCGCCGGCGCAGTACAAGAACATCACCGCCATGACGGACTTCGACGCGGTCCTATCCGCGAGCGTGAGCACGGCGTTCCAGGGTAAGAAATGGAACGGCAGTCCCGTGGCGAATGCCAAGACCTTCGCGGCCGCGTTCAACAGCTCCAACTACACCTCGATCCGGCAGCTGGTGGACGGCACGGTGCCGGGGTGCCAGAACACACGCACCGACATCCCTCCCATCGACGTCACCACCCTCAAGACCATGGAGTGGCGGAACGACGAGAAGAAGATGGGCTTCGTGGACACGCACCACGTACGTTCATCTATATCGGGCACCACGACTCGAGCTGTGGCATGCTCCGCGATCAAACTCAGCTGACGCCGTGCCATGCTTCATCAACAGGGACCGTTCGAGGTGTGGATCGACGACACGCGCGTGTTCTTCAACGAGGACGCCTCCGCCGCGTTTACTGCGTACCCGGCTATTCTCCCGATCAACTACGCCAAGTGCACGAAGACGAACTGCATCCTCACGGCGTACTGGCTGGCGGTGCACGAGCCCGTGTGGCAGATCTACAGTACGTCCGCTTCGAGTGCTCTCGTCATCTCCCGCGTGATTGTCGACGTGGATGTCTAACACTGTAGCATCTCCTTCTCCCTCGTGTCTTCGCAGAGCAATGCGTGCCGATCATGTTCCCCGAGAGCCTGAGCGTTCGTGAGGTCGGACTCGAAGCTCCGTCCAGCGGCAGCGGATCCACCAACGGATCGACCGGAGCCACTGTGAAACCGATCAACGGATCCACCACCCCGACACCGGCGCCAAGCCCCTCGTCCGCGGCTTCCACCGTGATCTCCAGCTCGTCTCTGAGCCTCGCCGCGATCCTCTCCTCCCTCGCGTGCTTCTTCGGCTCGGACTAGAGCAACGACAGACTCTAGGAGAACTTGTACAAACCAACTCAATCGAAATCATCCGTGTCTGTGACGCTCCCATGCTGGCGAGTGCGCACGCCATGCAGACTCGGAGAGCTCTCGAGGCTGTCTGCTCTTCATCGGCTGAAGCTGAAGTCTTCAGTCTCAAACGCATCTCCAACGCGGTTCCCGCTGCTCGCTCACCAAGTGCGACTGTGTCTCTGCGTCTTCGATACTGTATCGCGAGCAGC
>JAASFS010000788.1:0-12153 GCA_023333865.1 Globisporangium perplexum | reverse complement strand
GTGTACATCCCGTCGTACTCGCTCGCGCGGAACCCGAACGTGTGGGGACCGGACGCCGCGGAGTTCAAACCCGAGCGCTGGATCGAGACGGACGCGGCGACCGGCAAACAGAGGCTCGTGCAGGTGCCGGCGACCAAGTTCGTGAGCTTCCACGCAGGTCCGCGCATCTGTCCCGGGATGCGCGTGGGGATCTTCGAGCTCAAGGCTGCGCTCGCGTACATCGTGAGCAAGTACCGCGTGCAGACCGTGAAGAAGCCGGAGGACTTCACATACGCGGTGTCGGCGGTGCTCTCGGTCAGGGGTCCGCTGCTCGTCTCGGTCGAGGACAGGAGCGCGAGACGCTTCTAGGTGTACGATGGCGGAGTAGGGGGAGAGTTGAGTAAGTCGGGGAGTCGGTGATCGCACGTGCACGTGCACACACACACACACACACACACACACACACACATATCGGAACGGAAGTGGAAAGTATCAAGTTTGCATGAGAGTCGTGGTCTTGCAAGGTCTTGATTTGCTTCGCCAAGACAGCGAACTGGATCCAGCTCCACGAGCTGCACGAGGTGTTGGGTTGGAGCCGATCGGGTTGGCGCTCGATCGATCGCAGGCGGATGTCCTGTTCAAGCGCTTCGACGCAGCTGGGAGCGGTGAGATCGACTTGAACGAGTTCATCCACGGTGTGCTTGCGCCGGACTACACGGGATTTGTACGAGTTAGAGTCGAACTTTCGCGAACTTCCTGAAGCCACTGTTCCAAGATGATCACCTGTAGAGTTGACATCGTTTTCTGTAACGTATATATTGATAGTACCTATGTATATTGCTATGGGCAGCCATCGTGTATCACAAATGAGATAGGCACATAATGCATCAAAGAAAGCTCAGACAACTCTTCGAGTTGCGAGAAGAAAAGATGGCGGACGAGCAAGCGCGTGCAGCAGGCGCCGCTGCCGCCACCACCGAGGCGCGGGACGTGGAGGTGGAGGTGAACGTCAAGTTCCTCCGGCGCGAGCGCCTGTCACTGCTCTGCTCGCCGACGACGCGCGTCGCGGAGCTCAAGCGCCAGGTGCTCGAGCTGCACACCTCCGAATCGACCGAATCGGAGCAACCGGAGACGCTGCGCCTCATCTACAAGGGCAAGGTGCTCAAGAACGAGCAGTCGCTCGACGCGTGCGACTTTGTGAGTGGCGACACGCTGCACGCGGTCTTCGGCCGCCCGCAGACGCCGCAGGTCGGAGCCGTTGGTGCTGGTGACGCGCCGCCCGCCGCCGCCGCGACCAGCTCTTCGGCGTCAGAGACGGCGAGCGCGACCGCCAGAGCCCACAACTTCGCGGATGGCAGCGTGACCGTCAACATCGGCGCAGAGGACGACGCGGCGCTCGCAGCTGTCGGTGACCTCCTCAACTCCATGTTCGCAGGCATCGCTCCCCCGGTTCGGGTTCCTCGGACCGCGAGTTCGACGGCTGATGCGACAACGGGGTCGGCCACGCCGGTAGCGCCGCCGAGTGCCGCACCTTCGCAGCCTGCGCCAGCGTTCGCGGCCGCGCCGCTCGCAACTCCGTCGACGACGCCCCTGTCGGCCGCAGCGGAGACCCGCACGACCAGCCTGCTGAACCAAGCGGCGAGCCTGCGACGCATGATGCCAGCGCTGGAGCTGAGTCCGCTGTCGCGGCCGCCGGAGCTCTCGCTGGAGATGTACGCACTCGGCAACGCGCTGCGAGAAGCCGGTGACACGTTCCTGGCCGTTCACCGGCAGCTGCAGTTCGTCGCGACGCGGTTCCTGGGCGAGCACAACCTGAACGAGTCCGAACGGCTGCGGTTGCGCACCCGCGTGCATCAGCTGGTGCCGATTCTGGACCAGGTCGCGTCGCTGTCACGCGCAGTCTCCGGCAACTTGGCTTCCAGTTCGTACGCTGGTGGCGGGCACATCGTCATCACTCCCTCTCCTCCGCCAGTCGCTCCCAGCGCTCAAGGCACGGCGAGAGATCAGCCGCGCGCAGAATCGGCAGCGCCGTCACAGCCTGGAGTCTCCATTTCGCCGACAGTGAACGTGTTCACGAGCACTGGTGGGGGTGGTGCGCACGCCGCAGCGAACATCACCAGCTCGATCGCGGACATCTTCCAGGCGGTGGGCGGCGCGCTGCGTTCTGGAGGTGTCGGAAGCACGGAGGCGTACCCAAGCCACAGCGCGAGTTCGGCTGGAAGCAGCGCGAGTCCGCTCCCGCCGAACCTCCAAGACGGCATTGGCGGCATCCTGAACTTCGTGTCTGCTATCGCCGCAGGAGCCCGGCCGGGCCAGAGTGGCGTGCAGGCGAGTGGACCAGGGATGGTGAACCCCGGCCAAAGTGCTCCAGCGCACGTGGTTGCTTCTGGATCCAGTGTCTCCGGTCGACCGGTGTCGACTATGTTCGCACAGGTGAGCTCGCTGAGCGTTGGTGTCTCCCGATGGCGAGAGCACCAGCTGACGGTTGGTGTTGGTGTGGCAGGTGATGCGCGACATGGACATGCTGGACGAGTGGGATCCCGAGGTCGCTGAAGATCTGCTCCAGCGCGTGCTCCCCCACCTGCGCCATCGTATGCGAGCACTCTTCGGGTCTTCTGCCGACAGCAATGTATGAGTTTGTGGTGGCGGTCGACGGGAGGCTCGAGTCACAGTCGCTGATGCAGATCCGACTCTGGTTATTGTGTGGAGCAGGCGCTGAAGCGTGCGTGGTGCGAGAGAGCAGCCGAGGAGCTGGAACTGGCGATGGTGCGGCTGGCGCAAGCTGGTGTCTGGAAGAAGGGAAGCGTGTTGCCGATGCTGACAAGTTATGATGTTGAACGCGAACAGCAAGGAGTTGTAGGGAGTCACGACCGTGCGTACTCGAGAGACCCGCGGCGGCTGAGCGCCAACCGAGCCGCACTGGAGCAGCTGGTGGAAATCGTGGTCGGATCTGACGCGGATGCCTCGCGGGATCACGCTGCTCTTCACGCGTCTGTGGACGAACTCCGGTGCGTACCAGCTGTGTCGCTGCTGCTTCGGGAATGCTCTAGTTCGCATCGCAGCAAGCGAGGGGGTGACTGACTGACTGTGTGTGCGTGCTGGTGATGCAGAAAATGGCTGCGCAAGTTCTGCTCCGCTCTGCACGCCGACATCGCGGAGCAGACGAGCTCGATCGAGGCGGTTCGGATCGCCGCGGACGTGTTCAGCAGCGTGCTGGTCGCGGAGGATCTGTCGGTGCGCAGCTCGGCGGAGAAGTTTGCGACTCGCGTGAACCGCGAGTCGATCGCGTTCCTCAAGACCCGAACGGCGGTGTGATCTCTGGCTGTGGGCAGCGAGGCGTTGGTGAAGTCGTGTGTGTGTGACAGGTCCGCTGACTGACTCCGTTGTGTGTGGGTTGCTGTCACGCAGTGAGCTCTTGACAGTGTCGACGGCGAAGTCGATCAGGCCGATCGTGCCGACCATGTCGTCATCGCCGCATTCCGTGATTATGCGATTCATCCGTCTTTTAATGCGCTTTCCCACATTGGTCTGCGTCTATTTTCATAGCATATACAACTTCTATGAGCAGATAGGTAATATTTTTCGCGAAGATATAAGCGCTTTCGACTAAGTGCGATCTCCCCTTCGCCTTCTTTTCGGATACGCTTTTGCTTTCGCTCCATAGTGAAGCAGCAGCAGCAGGCGCCGCCCCCCATCGACCCGAAGCACAGGACGACGAAGCAAGCGCCCATGGCCGCCGCCACGACCGCCAGCAGTTCCGGTACGCGCGCCTCCCTTCTCTCTCCGTGTCTGCGTCGGCTCTCCGGCGCGCGTTTCCTCCCCCCCTCTCTAACCTCCCCTCCCTCCCCCGTCCCCTCCACTCGGTCGGGATCTTTAGCCGCCGGCGTGCTGGCGCTGCTGGAGGAAGACGACTACGCGCTCAAGGTGCGTTTTTTGCGGCTGTTTGGCTGCGTGCACGCGGTCGAGAGGAGGAGGGCTGACTGGAGCATGAACGCTTGGTGTGCAGACCCACGCGCTGCAGAAGCTGCACCAGGTGGTGGACCACTACTGGGCGGAGATCGCGGACGCCATCCCGCTTATCGAGAGCCTCTCGGACGACGAGCAATTCTCGCACAAGGAGCTCGCGGCGGCGATCGCGTCCAAGGTGCGGATTGCGGAGTCACCTTGACCGGAAGAGCAAATGTGCTGACGCGATCCATCACCTACGTCAGTGCTTCTTCCACCTCGAGGAGTATGACGACGCGCTGCGTCTGGCGCTCGGCGCCGGCCGCTACTTCGACATCAACGCCAAGTCGCAGTACACGGACACGATCATCGGTGGGTGGTGGTAACAGCGCCGCGTGGGTTCGAACTGCCAACCGGTCGGACGCTGACCCGAAGCCTTCTCTCTCTATCTATCTATCTCTATCTATCTGCACGAGCAGCTACGTGCATCGACGAGTACATCGCGATCCGGTCCAAGGACGACGCGGAGGCGGAAAAGAGCATCGACCCGCGCCTCGCGGCAGTCGTGGAGCGCATGTTCGAGCGCTGCTACGCGGCCGGCGAGTTCAAGCAGGCGCTCGGCATCGCGCTCGAGGCGCGGCGCCTCGACCAGGTCACAGAGTGCATCAAGCGCTCGCCGGACGTCTCGGCCGCGCTCGGCTACTGCTTTGAGATCTGCAAGTCGGTCGTGGTGCACCGCGACTTCCGCCTCCAAGTCTACGCCGTCATGGTCGCGCTCTACCGCTCGCACGCGCCGCACGAGTACTCGAGCGTGTGCCAGTGCCTGCAGATGCTCGGCGACCACGCAGAGGTAACCAAGACACTGCACGACCTCGTCAAGGCGAGCGGCAACGACGCGCTCGTCGCCTACCAGGTCGCCTTCGACCTGTGCGAGAACGAGAACCAGAAGTTCCTGCTCAGCGTGCACGACGCACTGCCATCGCCGCCGACGCCTGAGGCTGTGGCGGTGCCAGTCGCGGCTGCGGACGGCTCGGTCGCGCCAGCGGCTGCGGCTGCGGCCGCGAGCGCGCCTGCTGCTCCGGCGGTGCCCGCGGGTGCGTCGGCGGACTACTGGGAGCGCCTCCAGAAGCTCAAGCTCATCCTCTCGGGCGACTTCCTCGTGGACCTGAACCTGGACTTCCTGTACCGCCAGAGCGACTCGGACCCGCTCGTGATGAAGACGATCAAGACCGCGGTGGAGAACCGCAACTCGGTGCTGCACCACTCGGCCGTGGTCGCGCACGCGTACATGAACAGCGGCACGACGAACGACACGTTCCTGCGCGAGAACCTCGAGTGGCTCGGGAAGGCAACGAACTGGGCCAAGTTCACGGCGACCGCAAGCCTCGGCGTCGTGCACAAGGGTCACGTGCGCGAGAGCATGAACCTGCTCGCGCCGTACCTGCCGCAGGGTGGCGTATCGGCGTCTCCGTACTCGGAGGGCGGCGCGCTGTACGCGATGGGGCTCATCCACGCGAACAAGGGCTTCTCGGGCTCGCAGAGCAAGAGCACGATGGAGTACCTGAAGAACGCGCTCAAGAACACGAGCGCGGACGAGACGGTGCAGCACGGCGCGTCGCTCGGCGTCGGGCTCTGCGGGCTCGCGTCGCACGACCTCGAGATCTACGAGGACCTCAAGACGGTGCTGTTCACGGACTCGGCGGTGGCGGGCGAAGGCGCGGGCATCGCGATCGGCCTCACGCTGCTCGGCGCCGGCAGCGAGTTCCGCAACGGCGAGGTGGTCAAGGACCTGCTCGCGTACGCGCACGACACGAAGCACGAGAAGATCATCCGCGGGTGCGTCATGGGCATCGCGCTCATGATGTACGAGCGCGAGGAGGACGCCGACGCGGTCATCGAACAGCTGATCCGCGACAAGGATCCGCTGATCCGCTACGGCGGCATCTACGCGATCGCGATGGCGTACGTGGGAACGGCGAACAACAGCGCGATCCGGCGTCTGCTGCATGTGGCGGTGAGCGACGTGTCGGACGACGTGCGCCGCGCGTCCGTGACGTGCTTGGGCTTCATCCTGTTCCGCACGCCGGTGCAGGTGCCGAAGCTCGTGTCGCTGCTCGCCGAGAGCTTCAACCCCCACGTGCGCTACGGCGCGTGTATCGCGGTGGGCATCGCGTGCGCCGGCACGGCGAAGAACGAGGCGATCCAGCTGCTCGAGCCGCTGCTGGACGACGCGGTGGATTACGTTCGTCAGGGAGCGCTCATGGCGATCGCGATGGTGATCATGCAGGAGTCGGAGGGCCGCAACCCGAAGGTGGCGGTGATCCGCGAGAAGATCCTGAAGCTCATTAGCGACAAGCACACGACGACTATGACGAAGATGGGGGCGATCCTGGCGCAGGGCATCCTGGACGCTGGCGGCCGCAACGTGGTGATCTCGCTGCAGTCGCACATGGGGTTCACTAAGATGGCGTCGGTCGTGGGGCTCGCAGTGTGGACGCAGCACTGGTTCTGGTACCCGCTCTTCAACTTCCTCGAGCTCTCGTTCCAGTCGACGTACGCGATCGGGCTGAACAAGGACCTGAAGCTGCCGAAGCACTTCACCATGCAGTGCAACGCGAAGAAGTCGCTGTTCGCGACGCCGAAGCGGATGGAGGAGAAGAAGGAGGAGAAGAAGGAGCTCGTGGCCACCGCGGTGCTCTCGACGACGGCGAAGGCGAAGGCGCGCCAGGCGAAGCACGACGCGAAGGAGAAGAAGGCGGAGAAGAGCGGCGCGGCGGCGGTGGCTGCTGCTGCTGCGAGTGGCGACGTCAAGATGGAGGACGAGGAGAAGAAGGAGAGCGACGCGAGCAGCAGCGAGGCCATGGAGGTGGACGCGGAGGGTGGCGACAAGGCGGTGGCAGCACCGAAGAAGGTGGTCGCGGTGAAGGAGCCGAGCGCATTCACGTTCTCGACGCCTGCGCGCGTGACGTTAGCACAAGAGGCCGCAGTGGCGTTCGACACGACGCAGCGGTATGTGCCGATCCTGCCGGCGCAGCGCTCGGCGGGCGTGATCATCCTGCGCGACACGACTCCGGACGAGAAGGAGGAGGTGGACGTGGTGAAGGCGCCGGCTGGCGCTGGCGCGGAGAACGAGGCCGAACCGCCCGAGCCGTTCGAGTGGGAGCCGCCGCAGCAGCAGTAGGGAGGCGGTGGTGCTTACCGGAGGGCGAGATCCTTTCGACGTCCGGCCGACGCTCGTGAGGACTGAGGCAGGCGGACAGGTAGGCGAGTGGTCAGCGAGCTGGTCGGGCACGAGGTCGCCGTCCGGAGATGATCCGAATTGAATGGACGGTGCTTGGAGCTCCTGCTTGTATTTTGCTTACTCATCCCAGTGATGTAGGCGAGTAGCATGCAGCCATCGATTCGATTCGTGATCTTGATTTGTCTATGTCGATATCGAATGAATGAATCGCATTAAACACGCGCTTCCCGCCACGCACTTCGATCCACGCCTCCATCTACCACTGCGCACCTACCACTCGCGAATCCGCCCCGCAGCACGCAGCACGCCCGCCACCTGATGGACCTCAAGAGCCCCGCGAACGCCTTCCAGGGGGAGCGCTACTCGCTCGCCACGACGCCCGAGGACGCGCGCGCGCGCCAGGAGCTGCTGCCGCGCGATGCCGAGCGCTTCGCCGCCGTGACGGGGCCGACGGACGGGATGCCGTGGTACCAGCGCGCGTTCGTCTTCCTGCGTCCCGGCTGGGGGTCGTACCTGCGACAGTTCGCGACCATGCAGGAGGTCTCCGGCGCCTTCGGGGACATCGGGCTCTTCCTGCCGCTGCTCACGGCGCTCGCGATCGGCCGCGTGGACGGCGCGCCGCAGATCGAGTTCGGTCCCGCGCTCTTCTTCGCCGGTATCTTCACTGCCGGGCTCTCGCTCTACTTCAACGTCCCGATCCCCGTGCAGCCCATGAAAACGATCGCGGCCGTCGCGATCGCCGAGAAGTACTCGAACCACGAGATCCTCGCGGCGGGGATCATCTCCGGCGCCGCCATGTTCTTCCTCGCGGCCACGAACCTCATCACGGTCGTCGCCAAGCTCGTGCCGCTCGCGGTCGTGCGCGGCATCCAGCTCGGCGTGGGACTCAGCGTCATGATCAGCGGCTTCAAGGCCGCGTACGTGCTCCGGCTCGACCTCACGGCCGCGACCGACAAGGCGAGCTTCAAGGCGAAGGCGAGCACGGACGTCGAGTGGTGGGGGATCGACAGCGTCCTCGTGTCGGTCGTGCTCGGCGCACTCTGCGTGACGTTCCTGCGCAGCCGCAAGGTGCCGATCGCACTCATCCTGTTCCTGTACGGGATGGCGGTCGCCGTATACCAGTACACGGATCTGCGCAGCGAGTACAAGCTGCCGGCGCTCGAGTTCGGCCCGGACTTCGTGGCACCGGTGGTGCCGTCGGCGAGCGACTTCAAGAACGGCTTCACGTACCTCTTCCTGCCACAGCTGCCGCTCACGCTGCTCAACTCGGTGGTGGCGCTCGAGAAGCTCTCGGCGGACCTTTTCCCCAAGCACCACGCACCGGCGGACGTGCGCCGCATCTGCTTCAGCCTCGCGGGTGGCAACCTGCTCTTCTCGTGGTTCGGCATGCTGCCGGTGTGCCACGGCGCCGGCGGGCTGGCGTCGCAGCACGCGTTCGGCGCGCGCAGCAGCCTCTCGATGGTGTTCCTCGGTGCCTTCAAGGTGTTCTTCGCGGTGCTCTTCGGCTCGTCGTGTGTGACGCTGTTGCAGGCGGGTATCTTCCCGCAGTCCGTGCTCGGCGTGCTGCTCGTGTTCAGCGGCATGACGCTCGCAGCTGTGGGGCTCAAGATCGACACGGCGAACGCGCGCGACACGCTGCTGCTGCTGCTCACGGCGGGCGGCGCGCTGGGCATCAACACGGGCGCGGGCTTCCTCATCGGCTTCGGCACGTACTTGCTGCTGCTGCTGCTGCGCCGCCTCGGGCTCTCGGACGACGCCGAGAGCCACTGATGTGCATCGCCGCCGCCATCACTTCAACTCTCTCTATCTTCGCTTCCCTCTGTAGTGTCCTATAGCACACATACAAAGATGAATAATCAGCTGCTGTTACTGTGGCTCTGGATACCTATTACTCGAGGCACATCACCAAGCGAAGGATTTGAGCTCACACACGCAGCAGCCATGACGGACACCCGCCGCGCGCTGCTCTCGGCCGGCAGCAGCTCGTCGCTCAGCGGCTACGGCGCGCTCACGCGGCGCGACGGCGGCTCCGCGCAGCACCTGCGCGCGCGCCTCGGCAGCTGGCAGAGCGGCGCGCACCTCGTGTCCTACATGACGGGCTCCGGGCTGCTCTGCCTGCCGCTGGCGCTCGTGGAGCTCGACTGGTACGCCGTGCCGCTGCTCGCGCTGGCGGCCGCCGTGAGCGCGTACACGTCGCGGCTGCTCATCGAAGCCATGGACGTCGTGCGCTGGGCGAGCGGCGCGCGTGTCTCGTATAGCGACCTGGGCTTCGAGTGCTTCGGCCGCGTCGGGCGGTTCGCCACGGCCGCGCTGGTGCACGCGACGTTCCTCATCACATGCACGGGTGCGTCTACTGCGTACGTGTGCTGGACGCCTATGCGCGAGTGTCGTCTAACTGCTACAGCGTGAGCGGCGCTAGGCTACCTGTCGCTCGCGGCGGCGTGCATCTCGGGTATCACGGGGCTGCAGGGTGGCACGGTGCTCGTGCTCGTCACAGCATGCGCGTGGCTGCACGTGTTCGTCAAGTCGCTCAAGGCGCTCGCGCTCTTCTCGGCGCTCAACGTGGCGCTCGCGTTCTGGATCGAGGCCGTGATCTTCGGCGACGCCATGTACCCGCTCACTCAGATCGCGCTCGAGCACCCGGCGTTCGAGTTCATCACACCGGACCTCACCGGCGCGAGCCTGGCCGTCAAGCTCTCATACAGCTTCTCGCTGCTCGCGAGCGGCTTCTTCTGCCACGCGGTCGTCCCGACAGTCTACAACGCGATGCATGACTACCGCGAGAGCGCGCGCGTCGTCGCGCTCAGCCAGCTCGGCGCCATGGCGCTGCTCTACCTCCCGATCTGCGCCGTCACGTTCGCGGTCTACGGCGACTCGCTCCAGGCGCCCGTGTTCTTCAACATGCGCAACGCGTTCGTGCGCAACCTCACGGTCGTGCTCTACGTCATCCACCTGCTGCTCTCGTACGCGGTCGCGGCGTACCCGCTGCAGCGCGCGCTCGAGCGCTGGCTGCTCCGGGTCGCGCCGTGCGGAGGCAGCGGCGACGGGAGTTCCCCGGCGCCGACGTCGGCGACGCTGCCGCACGTCCAAGCGGGCGGCATCTCCAGCAGCGCGTCAGGTCGCCGCAGCGCGCGCTGCATCGAAATCGCCGTGAAGCTCTCGAGCCGCACGGCGGTCGTGCTGGCGACGTTCTCCCTGAGCTACGCGCTGCGGCCGACCGCGCTCGGCATCTTCGGCTGGCTGCTCGTGCCTGGGACGCTGCTCGGGCTCGTGCTGCCGTCCGTCTTCTTCTGGAAGCTCTGCCGCGAGGAAGCGCGGCCCGTGGACAAGGCCGCAGTCATCGGCGTGCTCGTGCTCGCACTCGGCACCACGAGCTGCAGCCTCTCGATCTTTGCGTAGGACGCGTCAGTGTCCACCCATCCACCCAATTACCCATCCACCCAATAACCCAATAACCCAACCACTCGCGCGTCTCGACAAACACTTTTTGTCATTCACTTGCGTCGCAAAACCGGCCTGTTCGTCTGACCTCGACGCTCCACTTCCATGCACTCGGGCCGATTGGGTTCTTGGGCTACACGGATGGTCCGTAGTTGGGTCCCGATGGCTGCTGCAGCTGCTGAGCGCCGCCGTACGGCGCGCTCGTGTTCGGCGCGAGCGCCGAGTACGACTGCTGCGGCGCGTTGAACGGCTGCTGCTGCTGCTGGCTGTAGAAGTTGCGCGGGTGCGGGTTGAACGGCCCCGCCTGCTGCTTGACCGGCATGCGGATCTCCTGGTACCCGTGGCGGCGGCCGCGACGCGAGAACATGACGTAGCACGAGAGCGCCACGAGCGCGATCTCGAAGAACACGATCGCGAAGATGAAGACCGCGATGAGTAGCGACTGGTCGTCAGCCCAGAGCACCATGCGCGACTCGCAGGCGCAGAGCATCGTGTGCTCCGTCATCGAGTCGCTCAGACTGTAGTTCGCGCCGGCGCAGCTGAGGAAGTCGCTGCCCGGCGTGAGCTCCGCGGCGCCGATGCGGCAGTTGGCCTCGACGAACTTGGCGAACCAGACGAAGTCCGGGTTCGCGCACGTGGCGCTGAGCGCCTGGCGCGGCCGCGTGAGGTCGACCTCGACGCCGAGCCCGCAGTGGTTGTACGCGTCCTTGAAGCGCCGGTTGATCCACCGGAGGATCGACTGGTCGCTCGCCGAGAGCTGCGAGAGGTCGAAGTTGACCTGCGCCGCCGCCACGAGCGTGCCGTGCACGTGGTACATGAAGCCCGCGAGCGAGAGCTGCGCCACGACCGACACGGCCACGAGAATCGCGTACGGGAAGAGGAACACCTTGCTGTCCCACTGCGCGCCGCAGCAGCCGAGCAGCGCGATCGTGATGATGAGCGCGCCGCACGTGATGATCGCGCTCGTGATGCCGCCGTCCGAGAACTCGTTCACGTCCGGCAGCGACACCATGTAGCCTGCGGGTGATGACAGCAGCTGTCAGTGTGGGCGATGTGTACACACGACACACGCACAACGCGGCGTCGCGCACCGCCGAGCGTCACGAGCACTGAGCCGAGCAGCAGGAAGAGCACGTTCGTGAACACGAGCACGCTGCGCATGAGCGAGCGCCACGCGTGCTTCGTCATCGCTGTCGTCGTCGGCGCCTCTGGGGCTTTTACGCGTCTGCGGGCCTGCGGGTCTGCGGGGAGGTCCTCTCCCTCTCGCTCCTGCTGTGCTGCTTGACCTGTCAAAGGCAGAGAAACGGGGGAAACCGGATGTCGTGTGGTCCACACACGAATCTCGCGACCAGAATGACATCACTCGTTGACGTTCTCTGCTACTCCAGGCAGATGTAGCTGCAAGTGTGTACATCCCGTCGTACTCGCTCGCGCGGAACCCGAACGTGTGGGGACCGGACGCCGCGGAGTTCAAACCCGAGCGCTGGATCGAGACGGACGCGGCGACCGGCAAACAGAGGCTCGTGCAGGTGCCGGCGACCAAGTTC
>JAASFS010000787.1:0-12166 GCA_023333865.1 Globisporangium perplexum | reverse complement strand
TGCTTGGGTGCTGCTTCGCCAGTTGCTCTGCTTCGCCTCGCTAGCTGCTTACATACATAGTAAGTAGTTCCTTGAGTCCACTTGCAGGTACTCACTGGCACAAGTCGGCATGTCGGAACGGACCGAGCGCATCCGATGAATGAACGGATACCGCCGCCGCGGCTACGGAAGCGTCGAGTTTGTATCACGTGGGGGGGGCGAGCTAGCCGCCCAGCTTGAAAATTGACATCGAACTCGTGCTAGTGCGTGGAGCACTGTGCGGAGTGATCGCCCTAAACGCTTTGAGCTGACGCCGACACGAATCTCTGTTCAGGCAACCTTATACACCTCGAAACGAGTGTGTGCTATCGTTGTCGCATCACGTTAGTGTTCAAAAGGACCTTGGCGAAGCGTCACTTTCGAGCGTCAAGCGATGGTCTCCGCGTCCTCGACCGTCGGGTCCTCGACCGCCGTCTGCGCGTTGTCGGACCAGGTGAAGAAGTACCGCGCGCGCGTCGTCGGGGGCGGCGACAAGGCTTCTTCGTCGTCGCGCACCAACGGCGGCGCGCAGATCCCGGCGCTGCTGCTCTTGTGCTTGAAAGTGGTCGCCGACCGCTTCCGCTTCGACCCCAAGGTCCAGAATGTGCCGCGCAAGTTCTTCCCAGACGTCATGGCGCGCCTACCGCTCGACCTCGACGTCTGCGTCTCGGCGCCGAACGTGAGCGACGAGAACTACTGGAAGCGCTGCTGCATGAGCAAGCTGGCGTGGCGCAACCTCCAGATCGAGGACCACGGACTCACGTGGAAGCAGCTCTTCCTCGAGAAGCACCTGCAGGACCTGCTCGAGGGCTTCGATGCGAGCGCCGACGACACGGACCACCTCGTGGACGTCGTCAAGGCGTGCCAGGAGTTCATCTTCTCGCTCGAGATCACCCAGCTACTCTCGCACCTCGACCTCAACGAACTCTGCTCGCACCTCAAGAACCTCGCGCGCCTGCAGCTCACGTACGGCGTCAAGCAGATCGGCATGAAGTACGAGCGCATGCTCTTCGGCATGAAGATCTCGGACGCCACCAACCTCTCGCACATCGTCAAGAACACCAAGACGCTCACGACGCTCTGGCTCCCGAGCAACCTGCTCGACGACGACCTGCTGCGCATGATCATGACCGGGCTCGTGAAGAACAACACGATCACGTCGCTCGACCTCTCGCACAACAAGATCACGAACCATGGCGCGCGCCTGCTCTCCAAGCTCCTCGGCCCCGACAGCGTGCTCACTACGCTCCGCGTGTGCGACAACCAGATCCACGCCGAGGGTGGGCGCTACCTCAGCCGGGGCTTGAAGTACAACACGAGTCTGCTCGAGCTCGACCTGCGCCTGAACCGGCTCACCGACGACGGCGGACGCATGCTGCTCGAGGGGCTCACGGACCACCGCTCACTGACGCTCTTGAACCTCAGTAGCAATATGCTCGGGTCCGACACGGCCGCGTCGCTCGCGGACATCCTCGCGGATCCGCACAGCGCGCTGCGCACGATCGACCTGAGCAACAACGTGCTCACAGAGGCGGACGGCGACGCGCTCGTGCGCGGGTTGCAGAACAACGCGGCGGTCGTCGCGCTCGACCTGCGCCAGAACGACATCCCGGCCGAAGCCGAGTGTCTCGTGCAGGTGGCGCAGAAGCTGCGCCGCAACGAGCTCGAGCTCAAGAGCGCGCGGCAGCAGCAGCAGTAGTCGCCGCAGCAGCAGCTCGCAGGTGGTCTCCATTCCCCGCTTGAATCTCACTCGCCGCCTTGCTGTCTCCGTGGCTCTTGACGCGTCGCGAGCAGCGCGTGGTCCACGCCGACGTACACGACCGCGTCGTCGCCGCTGCCGTCCATCGTCTCGTCAACCGCCCGCCGCGACGCGAACACGAGCCGCTTCTTGACCATCGTGGCGATGCGGCAGTGGCTCGCGATGTCCACCGCCTCGAGCGGCGCGTCCAAGTCGCGCACGAGCACCAGCGCCAGCGCGTGCGCATACGCCGGCGGCTGGTCGTACACGAGCAGCTCCGCCGAGAACTTGGAGCCGCACGCCACGTAGAAGCCTCGCTCCCAGAGATCCCGGAACACGCGCATTCGCGTGGCCGCCGCCGCACCTGCAACACAGCAGCGCAGCGAGCGAGCGTCAGCACGTAGGTAGTGGAGTACGAAGGAAGACGGGTTGGAGCAGGCGGGCGGGCGAGGAACGCACTGAGGAACGGCGACGGTGGCGTCTCCAGCGCGACCGCCGCCAGCAGCGCGCGTCCGAACGCTGCCGCCGACTTCGCAGCGTCGCTATCGCCATCGCGGACACGCAGCTTCAGGAAGCCGTGGAAGACGCCCACGTACACCTCCTCCGCGCGCAGGCGCAGTCCTCCGACACTCCCAGCAGCCTCGGCCGCGAACGAGTCGTCGCCCACGATCCGCCGCTGCTCCGTGAGGAAGCGCACGTGCGCCGGCTGACGGACGACTGCGAACGCGTCGACCGCAGGAGCGCCGTCCGCCCACACGAGTTCAGTGTCCGCCTCCAGCTGCTGCGCATGCTTGGACATCGTCACCGTTGTCGTTGTCATCATCTAAGTCGGCATAGTGCGAAAATCAAGGTGAGCCATCACATATCCCTTGGTTTTCGCACTACTGTTCATTGTTTAACAAGCACAAAGTGGAATCATCATATTGTACACAGTAGACAGATTCCAAACGTCGGGACTTCAAGTCGAGTCGACTTGTAAACCTCACGTTGCACTCATTTCACAACCGAATCCGCTACCGCCGGCACCAGCACCAGCACCGGAGCTCGTCGTCGTCCCCCCCTCTTCGCCGCCCACCCGCCTACCACCCGCCATGCCGCCGTCCGACGAAGAGCCCGTGCTCGTGGAAGCCGTGACGCCGGCGCCTCCTGCGGCCGTGATCGCGGCGCCTGTCGCAGCCGCGGCGGCGGACGAGGCCAAGCAGACCGAGCAGAAAACGAAGAAGACGAGCGTGACGGTGGTGACGACCACCACGACCTCAACCGCGACCGCCACGGCTGCTGCGACGTCGGCCTCCGCTGCGGCGGCGCCGGCGCTCTTCGGCCAGTACGAGCGCTGGGTGAAGGCGCACACGGGCCTCGCGCGCAACATCGAGACGATGCTCTATATCGCGCCGCAGTTCGTGCCGGTGCGTGCGCTCGCTGCTCTGCTCTGCTGCGGTGACGACGGCGGCGCGAGCCTGACAATCTGCTGCAGAAAACAAAAGTGTCGCCGGAGGTGGCGACCCAGACCGGGTACTCGCTCGTCGGGCTGCTGCACCTGTACCACGACTTCGTGCTGTTCAAGGCCGGGCAGGCTGCGGGCGCCAAGCCGGCGAACGCCATCGAGCAGTGCGTTCATGCGCTCGCTGCGCTGTTGCAAGCGGCGGCTGTAATACCGTGCGAGTCGCTCTAACCAGCGCTGGGTGTGACCCGCTGTGGTGCGCTCGCAGGTTCACGCGCATGATCCGCGTGCCGCTGTCGCTCATCTCGCACACGCAGGTGCTGTCGGAAGTGCTGGCGAGCAAGATCGGCGGCGAGGTCGGCAAGTGGCGCGTGGTACGTACCTTGGCCCTGGATGGTGTGTGTGTGGGGGGAAGTCGTTGGTGTCGCGTGCTGACGCGCTGCCTGCCTGCCGGACAGATCGTCTGGATCGAGGCCGTGAAGAGCGTGCTCCGCCTCATTCTGCTCGTGCAGACGCGCAAGTCACTGCTGATCAAGGGTGGCAAGGTGCGTCGGCGGGGGCGACGCCGTGGCTGCTACCGGGAAGCTCGCGCTCACGCTCGAACGGGGTGGTGGTGGTGTGTGTATGACAACAGTACAAGGGCGTCGAGACGTCGCCGCAGCCGTCGGCGTTCGCGCGCTTCAAGAAGAACTCGACCGACAAGCGCGGCGCGCGCACGGGCAAAACCTTCGCACCGAAGACGCGTGCGTCGCTGTCGCTCTCCGTCGCTTGTGTCGCTTGCTCTCGATACTCACCGCGTCGTGCTCTCGTGCTCTCGTGCTCGCGTTCCAGCGGAGGAGCCGGTAGTCGAGGAGCCTGCGGTGGCGAAGGCCCCGAACACGGTCACCTTCGATGTGCGTCCGCTGCACTTGCTGCTGCCGCCGTCGTCAGCGTCGTCGTTGCTGTCACCAGGAGCAGGCCGCTCACGTGTGCGCTGCCGCGTATCCGCAGGACCCGGCGGTCGTGATCCGCAAAGTGGGGCGCGAGGACCTGCTGCTCGGCGGCGAGGTGCTCCACATCCTCCGCCCCGTCGTGTACGCGCTGCTGCGCATGCGCCGCTCGGAGGAGTCGTGGACGCCGGTGGTCGTGTCGTTCCTGGTCGAGGCTTCTGGGTGCGCACTGCTGTCGCAGCCTGCTTCGACGGTGTTGGCGGGTGCGAAGAGGCTGACTGGGTATGCGCGTTACGCTGCAGGCTGTGGCTGTCCAACGCTGCGCTCAAGCCCGTCGGTGCCGACGCGGAGAAGCCGAGTCAGAAGGTTCAGGACGAGCTCGCGTCTCGCAAGGTGAGTTGGCGTCAGTTCCCGAGTGGTGTCTGTGACTGTCGCTCTGCTGACACTCGACGTTCCGCGATGGCGTGGGGCTTGCTATCAGATGGCGCTGCTGCTCTACCTCCTGCGCGACCCCGTGTACGCGTCCGTGACGCAGCCGGCGACTGGGAAGGTGCGTCCTGTTGCTTCATTGCGTTCGCGTCCGCTGCTGCATTGCTGGCGAGACTCACACCGGCGGACTGTGTCGTCTTTCAGGTGTGCGACGTGCTCGACTACGTCCCGGTGGCTGGGCGTGCGATCCGCTTCGCGTCGACCGCCGTGATGAACTACTACCACCAGTTCCACTTCTACACGTCTGCGTCGTAAGCGACGCCACCGCCGCCGCCGCCGCCGTCGTCGTCGCTGTCGCTGTCGTCGTCGGCGCCGCTGCCTCCCACCGGCGCAAGCTTGCTAGTCGTAGCGCAGCTTGTCAACTTGTCCGCTTGTCGTCACATGCGTCTTCGTGTTCGCTTCTGCCTACCTCAGCTCGCCACGCGCACGTAGAAGAGAAGGTACGCGGTGGAGAGCGTCTCACCCCGGAACTCGTCTTCGTCCAGCACGGTCACGACGTCGTCGTCCATCCGGAGCCACTGCGCTGGTCGCCTGCTGCGATCTTCCTCTTCGTCCTCGCTCGCGGTGTCTTCCGGCTGCTGCTGCTGGTGCCGCACGTACGCGATGTAGTGCCCCGAGTCGATCGACGGCCCCACGTGCGCGCACACCGCGACGAGCGCGTACAGCACGCGCTGCGCCGCGTTGCGCACGAACATGTTCGCCGTGAGGTCGAGCATGGACGAGGAGGAAGATGCGGCGGCGGCGTCCACGACCTCCTTCTCGCCGGCCGGGAAGCTCACGGGCACCCCGATCTTCTCGAGTCCCCACGACGACTGCTTGAAGCGCTGCAGCTGCACCACGAGCACGGGCGGCGCGCGCTGGAACAGCACCTGCGTGTTCCGACTCGTCTTCATGTGGCAGTAGCCCTCGCAGAACACACGGTTGTCGTCCACGAGGGTTTCGGCGTGGCGATGCGCCTCCAGGCACGTCGCAAGCGACTGCGCGCTCGCACTCGCGTCCACGCTGAGCGACAGAACGCTGCGCGGATGGGGGTAAGAGCACGAGAGGCGTTCCGAGTGAGCGTGGCGGCCGAACCGAGCGTGGTAGCCGACGCGGGGCGTAAGGAGTGACGCACCGCAGCTCCTGGTGGAGACATGTGAGATTCGCGCAGCTGCAGCACTGCGAGCCGCGCACGATCTGTCCGACGAACAGGTCGGTCACCACCGAGTCGTTCTGCCGCAGGAACCGCTGCCAGCGCAGATCTCCGAGTCCGGCTGCTCCGACAACACCGGCAGCGACATCCGCGAGCGATCAGACGCACGCTCCGCTCCGCATCACACACACATGCACACACCCTTACGCTCGACGTACACACAACGTCCGTGTACGTCCGCGGGTCCAGCGGGTGGCACCTCTTGAGCTCCTTGGCGTAGAACGCCTCGCCCTGCCGGAAGTACTCGTGCTCGCGGTCGTTGAGCGCGCGCAGCTCGGCGCCGGCGCGAACTGGTCGCAGCAGCTCGTGCAGTAGCTCCAGCAGGAACGACAGGAACTCCTGCGCACGCACACGAACGCGTCAGCTCATCAGCCAACGCTTCTCCTTGGGTGCTCGCCGAACACGATCCGCCCCGCATGCGCATCGCGCGTCGCTCACCTCGGCGTCCTGTTGCTCCTGCGTCTCCCACATGCGCGCGACCAGCTCCGAGGTCTCCGCGGCAGCGTCGAGGAACGCGCGCACCTGAGCGCGCAGCGTCTCGCGGTCGACGGCCGTCGCCGCCCCAGCGCTGCTGCTGACGCGTTGCACCCGCCCCTCACTCGCGGCTTCGTTGTCTGCTTCGTCGGAGTCGTCATCTTCGTCGATGTCGACGTCGCCGCGTCTGTCGAGTGACGCGAGCAGCACCAGCAGCGCGTCGACCGTGCGTATCTGCCGCAGCCACAAACTCTCGCGCTCTACGCTGACGCCGCTCGCTTCCTGCGCCGCCCGCCGCTTTAGCGCTGCGAGTTCGCGGGCGACGCGCACGCGCAGCCCCGGCAGCGCGGCTACACACTGCAGGGTGGCATTCACAAAGCACGTGTTGCCGACGTTCGCAAGCCCGCACCAGCTACGCATATCGGCGTCGGAGACGGGGCTCGTTGTCGCCGAGCGCATCTGTTCATCGCCGTCGTTCTCGGCGTCCTCGGCGTCGCCGAGTGCTGCTGCGAGCGCGCGGGCGGACCGCTGTCCGAGCCGCAGCCGCCGCAGCGGACTGCTGAGCCAGAGCGCCACGAGCCGCAGCAGCAGCCGCTCGCACGCGCGCGCCACGGGCGGAGGCAGTAGCTGCAGCCACCACCACTGGCGCCGCGCCGCCGTCGCCGCCATCGTCGAGGTCGCGCTCGCGGACGACGTCATTTGGTGTGCACCACTCAAATCGAACTGTCGGTTTTTATCACTATCAACAATGACACACGCATTTTTGACACGCATCAAGAGCACGATGCAGTTGGCGCTGCGAGTGCGCTGCCCGCCGCGCGCGCGCCGACCGGCGTTTGCTGCAGCACGCGCCTTCAGCACGCAGCAGTCGCCCGTCGGCGCAGACACGAACAGGCGCGTGCACGAGACGCCCGTGGCTGCGGACTGCGGCGCGCGCTGGATGCGCTGGCTCGGCCGCGCGAGCGCCACGCAGATGTACTGCGCGCTGCTCTTCAGCGCCAACCTAGTGGCGCGCGCGGACCCGGCCGCCGACATCTACGAGGTGCGCGGCGAAGGAGAGGACGCGTGTTTGCATCGCGCTTTGACCGCGAACGTGTGATATCGCAACGCGCAGGTGGCGGCGACCGGCGGCGCGATCTCGAGCGCGTCTGCGTGCGTGTTCTTCGGCGCCAAGCTGCTCTGCGACCGCGTGGTGACGGACATCGTCTCGCTGCGCGCGATTGGCGACAAAGGTGGGGAGCTTTGTGCGCGGGCGGGTGGGTGGGGCAGGTGGCTCAGTTTCGCTCGGGTGTGTGGCTGGTGTGAACAAGCAGACGAGTTCGTGCGCATCTCGGTGCTCGGTGCCGTACGTAAGCAGAGCTTCACGGTGGAGCCCACGGGTGCGTTGTGCACTATGGCGTCGTAATGAGAGGTGGCGCGGTACGGAGAGCTTGGGATCGCTGATCTGGTGGTTTGTGGGCAGACATCAAGCTGCTCGAGCACGATGGCAAAGACGCGTACAAGTTCCAAGTGGGCGAGCGGGAGCTGACACTCGACGCGGCGACGGCCGCCCCGGGACTGAATCGCCGCGCGCTGGAGCTGCTGCTGCAGGGCAAGCCGCTGGTGACGCGCAAGGGCAAGCAGAGCAAGAAGCCCCGCGGCGGCGACAGCAACACAAGGGCGTGAGCTGTGTAGTCACTACTGCTCCCATAGAGGCACGAGAGCGTTGCTCGGATCGCACGGAAGTGGCGTTATGCGCTTCTAGGACTTCTCGGACTTGGTTCTTGTGGTATCTTGCTTCGCACCTCATCGGACGAGTGATATGGTGCGAAGGCTCGGAAGCAGCCAGCGACAGCATCGCAGCAAGCCTCAACGCGATAGATCCTGGACGCGTTGCTCGAGCGCTCGCTTGCGAAGGTGCTCAACACTGCGTACACCTTTCTGACGTCGCGACCCACTCTCGACGCGAGTACTTGAGCTCGCTCGACACCGGAACGGTGTATTCGCTCGGGCTGTGTGAACTGTCGCCTCCAGGGTAGACCGCATTCTCTCGCTTCTTGATCTCGCCCTTGCACTCGTCGACCTCGACCTCGAACTTGTCGATCGCTTATCCGGTTCGAGTTCTCGGTTGGTAGTCGGGACACAAGATACCGACCTAGTCGATCTGGCGGACCTGCTCGGGATCGACTCGGGAGAGAGAGAGATCGCGCTCGAGTTACTCACTGCTGCTGATGTAGGTGCACGCACATATTTCGCGCGCGCTGTGTCAGCAGACGCCGTTTGGAGCTGGAGGAAGCCGCCCTTCCAGGTCAGGAAAAAAGGCTGGAAGCGCGTCGCGCTCGTGTTGTAAGCGCACGGCCGGCATCGGCGCCGTGCTCTCCTTGATCTCCTTGATCTCCTTGATCTCCTTGATCGCCTTGATCGCCTTGATCGCCTTGATCGCCTTGATCGACATGAACTCGAAGCGTGCAGTGCGTCTCGCCATCTTGTTTCTCCACATTTCGCATTCTAGATGACGGCAAATTCAGCTGGCGAGCCTCGACAGGATGTCGATCTTTACACGCACGATCTGTATGGAATCGTTGGACTTGGTTTGTTAACCCACCAGGCTGGTCCAATGATTTGATACAAACACTCAGTATAAAACTGGACATCCTGTCGTCCTCCAATTTTTCAGCGCTCCGAACGTTTTCCTCCCATTTTTCGCCTTGACTTGTTTCTTGTATTCGCGCTTGATAGATCCTCGTCTCTGCACCCGCAATATTTGAGTTGGCTCCTCTTTTTTTTAGCTTTTTGCCGCTCGGCGACTTTTTACTCGAGCCATTCCTGAATTTGCCACACAACCCACAACATGCTCATGCTCGAGAACCTCCGCCAGCAGCAGCAGCAGGCGCCGCTCCAGCACCACGCGCGCGCGTCGCCGACGCCGCGCACTCGCCGCATGCTCACGCCCGCCGCGTTCCAGGCCATGCACGCCGCGCAAGCCACGCAAGTCGCGCCAGACACACACACCGCACAAGCCTCCCGCAAGCGCAAGGTCGCCACCAGCAGCGGCGTCGACGAGAAGCGCGCGCGCCGCGCCGGCACCGAGCTAGAGTACGAGGAGATGCTGCAGGAGGCGGCGCTGCTGCGCGAGGAGCTGGAGCTGCTCGTGATGGTCGCCGCCGAGCTCTGCGCCGACCTGTCGTGCGACGCAGCGCCAGCGCGCTCGTTCGCGGCGCTGCTCGCGCGCCACGAGGAGCTGCTCGCCGTCGCGCAGGACGTGACCGCGCGCCAGGTGCGCGAGATGGCGCAGCAGATGGGCGCCATGATGCAGTACCTCTGCCGTGCGCACTACGCGCACTTCGCGCTCGTCGACATGCAGGCGCAGCTCAAGGACTGCCGCAACCGCTTCATGCGCTTCGCCTGCCAGTACGCCGCCGTCATCGGGCTGTAGCTACTCGCTCGCCCAGCGCTTCCCCATAGAGATCAGGACCACCTATTAGACACTTGTACCATCGTCACCGCCATGTAACACGCAGCCGCTTGTACCATATCCTCGCGTCGGTGTCGTGGTCTATTGCTTGCTAGTCCCCGCGTCTGTGACGCGCTGGCGTCATCCGCAGCTCGACAGGATCTCACGCGCTCCCGTCTCACGGCTGCTGCTGCTGCTCGGCGACGTACTGCGCGTGCACGCGCTCGAGCACGTCCCGACACGGCACGACGGCGCGCAGCTTGATGCACATGAGGAACGCGCCGGCGAGCTTGCGGTGCAGTGAGTACGCCTCCTGCGGCGGCGGCGTGAGCCGGCCGTGCATGAACGTCTCGGTGTGCTGTCCGAGGCGCTTCGTGAGCTCGCTCCGGTAGAAGTCGAACGGCTCGTGGTCGCGGAACGGTTCGCCGACGACCATGCCCGCGGCCACGTGCGCGCGCAGCATGCCGGGGGACTCGTCGCCCGTGAGGAACTTGAGCTGCACCGAGTAGTCCGTGAGCGTGGCCTCGTCGCCGTTCGCTGCCGCCCACACGATGTTGAAGTACTTGTCCACGAAGGGCTTGTCGAACGCGCGCGCGGCGCCGAAGTCGATGAGCCCGATCTTGTCGCTCGCCGCGTTGTACATGAAGTTGCTCCAGTTCGGGTCCGTCTGCATGAAGCGCCAGTCGAAGAGCTCGCGAATCGTGAGCTCCAGGATGCGCCGCGCGATGCTGTCACGCACGGGCTGCGGCAGGTTCGTCGCCTTGTCCACGGCGACGCCCGAGATCAGCTCCGTCGTGAGCACGCGCGCCGTGCTGAACTCGCGGTGCACACGCGGCACGATGTACGCGTCCGCCATGCCGCTGTCGCGCACGAGCGCGCGGAAGCGCTCCTGGTTCTCCGCCTCGGCCAGGTAGTCGCACTCGGCCGTGAGCTCCTCCTGCCCCACGCGGATGATCTCGTCGATGTACAGCCCGCGCGGCAGGATGTTCGTGTATGTCACGAGCCGCTTGAGGTTCAGCAGGTCGCTCTCGATGCTGTCGGCCACACCCGGGTACTGGATCTTGATCGCCACGCGCTCGCCGCTCAGCAGCGTCGCGCGGTGCACCTGTCCGATCGACGCCGCCGCGATCGGCGCGTCGTCGAACTCGACAAAGTGCTCGCGCCAGTTGTCCCCGAGTTCTGCCGCGAGCTGCTCGTGCAGCTGCACCTTGGGCATCACGTGCGCGCTGCAGCATCGCCACGCACACGCGTGAGCCGCGTTACCAGCACAGCAGCAGCAGCAGCAGCGAGGACGCACTTTTGCCGCACGCGGTCGAGCGCCTGCGCGAGCTTGGACGGTACGAGGTTCTCGTCCTGGATGCTCAACATCTGCCCGAGCTTGAGCGCCGCACCGCGCATCGTGCAGAGCGTCTCCGCGAGCCGGTCGACGTTCGCGTCCGATATGAGCGCGCTGTACGTGCCGCTCTTGCCGCCGCTGCGCACGATCTCCGCCGCCGTGCCCACCGCGAGCTTTGCCGCCAGTCCGCCAAAGCCCAGGATGCGCGACAGCGGCGACGACGGCACGTGCTTCTCCGTCCACGCGTGACTGCTGCTCGGCTCCTCCTCCGGTTGGGGCGATGTCGCCATCGTCGTCTGTCTCTGCTGTGGCTCGTCGCGCTGTTCTTTCTTACTCTCGCTCTCGCTGCTCGACGCAGGGACGACAGGGGCTACAGCAACGGGGGATGTTTTGTGCACCTCTGGCGGAGCGAACGCCTCCGCTGCGGGCAGCGACGCCGCGACGTCCCTGCGCTCCGCTGTCGCCACAGCGACGGCCACCGGTGCTGCTGCATTCGCCGCTGCGGGTGCAACTGGCGCCGCTGGAGCGGCTGCGGGCGGCGAATTTGCTGCTGCTGCTGCCGCCGTTGCTGCTGGCGAGTCGCGGGCAGCTTCCGCTTGGCCGAAGAGGTGCGGCGCCACGCGCGCGAGCTCCGCTGCGTGCTTCGCCAGGCGGTCGGCGGCCGTGGAGACCTCCGGCGCCTGTAGGTGCGCCAGCTGCTCCGCCACTTTGCCGGCGCCGTGCAGCACGCGCAACAGGTCGCGCGACCACATCGCGTGTCACGTCACGTCGGGTGGATCGTGCAGCAGTTGGCGAGTGTCAAAGTGATCGCTTCATGAGTGGGAATGCTTGTTGATGGGTGTGGTACTAGGTACCATTCCAAGTACCCGAGTACCATACTTTTTGTGGGTGAGATATCCGTGATTTTGTCACTATTAACATTCATACTGCGAGGACACTCAATTTTATCACTATCACACTACTCGAAAAGATACGACCTGATCATTTTCCCCAAGCCGAAGCAACAGGAGAAGAAGACCAACATGGCCGGTGCGTGCGTATGGCGAATGGAGAGGGGGGGGGGGGGGGGGGGGGGGGGGGGGGGGGGGGGGGGGGGGGGGGGGGGGGGGGGGGGGG
>JAASFS010000786.1:0-12167 GCA_023333865.1 Globisporangium perplexum | reverse complement strand
GCGTGGTAGCCCGGCTGATCGCACTGGTCTCTCTCTCTCTCTCTCGCTCTGCTTGTGTGCTCGACCGGTGGTACAGGACATGCGCTCGCTGTGGATCCAGCGCATCAACGCCGGCGCGCGCCAGGAGGGCATGTCGTACTCGAAGCTCTTCGGCGAGCTCAACGGCTCGGGCATCGAGCTGAACCGCAAGGTGCTCGCGGACCTGGCGGCCACGGAGCCGTACAGCTTCAAGTCGGTGCTGGAGATCGTGAAGCACTTCAAGCCGGCCGTGTCGCCGCTCAAGCACGCGTAAGCAGCAGCCGCTCCCAGGTGCTGAGCTCACAGGCAGGGAGGCAGCCGCCCGGTCGGCGACGCGCGACACGCGACGCGCAGCGGCGGCGGCGGCGTTGAATGAATCCAATCGACTGGCGCTGGGCGAGGCGACTAGAGAGAACGAGATCCGGTCTCAGGACGGCGAGAGCGAGAGATCGTCAATATGTTTCAGTACTTGGACGCTGGCGAGCGCGCTGCTGTGCGAGTTGGTGCAGAGAGCGAGAGGCGAGAGCGATGGACTGTGTGGACAGACACGTTTGCATTGCAGAACAAGCAACTCCCTGACGTCGCTGGGGCAGGAGGCGCACATCGCTACGCTACACTCGCGCACGCAGCGCCGAGCCGCAGACCCGCCGCCTACTTCTTGAGGATCGCGGCGACCTTCTTGTCGACCGTCTTGCCCTTCTTCAGGTCCTCCTCCAGGTCGATGAGCTTCCAGATGCCGTCGACCATCGTCTGCACGAGCTCCACCTCCGAGTAGCCGATGCGCGCCTTGTTCGAGACGTCGTAGACTCCGCCCGGACCCGGCGGCGAGTGCTCACCCTTCGAGCCGCGCGCCTGCAGTCCGAGCGCGTCGCAGAGCTGGTAGAAGCGCTCCGAGTTGTTCGACAGGTACGGGAACTTGATCATCACGCTCGCGCGCAGACCCGTGCCGAGGTTCGACGGGCACGTGCACACGAAGCCCAGGTGGTTGTCGTACATGTACTCGCGGCCCTCACCCTTCACGACCGACTCGACGTCCGACACGCCGCGGCTGAAGCGCTCGAACACGGCCTTCACATCGCCGCCGTCCTGCATCGCGATCACGCGCATGTGGTCCTCCTCGTTGACCCAGACGAGGAACGTCTTCTGGTCGTTGTGGAAGATGCCGCGGCCGTCCGGCCAGTCACGCGCTGCGCCGGCGTTCGTGAGCAGCGTGCCGCCACCAGGCTTCTGGAACAGGAAGTGGTCGTCGATCAGCTGCTGCTCCTCCTGCTTGGTCATCTTCGCGAGCGGGTAGTACTTGCCCTTGAGGTCCGCCGTGAGGTTGCTCAGCGCCTTGGCGAGCACGCGCTCCACCTCGCGGCGCTCGCCGCGAGAGGTTCCAGGAGGCAGCGCGAGCCCGCGCACGCTGCGACCCGCGCGGATGCGCGTCGAGACCACGTACGAGTCCGGGATCTTGCCGTTCCGGATCTTGGACGCGTCAATGTCCGTCTTGTGGGTATCCGTCGGCTTGTAGCCGTGCCAGCCCTCGATCACAAGGTCCATGAGCTCCTTGAAGGTCTGGTACGACTCCTCGTCGCCGGCGACGACGCCCACACCGAGGTGCGGTGTGTCGATGCCCGTCTGGATCGCTTGGTCGAGCGTGTACCCACTCGCGGTCTTGCGATCCTTGAGCTTGGCGTAGATCTCCGGGCTCAGGTGCTTGGCCATGAGGCTGCGGTGCTGCGGCGTGAGCACCGGGTAGTTGTCGTACTTGGCCGTCGGCGCCGCGCCGCCGCTGATCCCGAGGTCGCGCTCGATGTTGCGCAGGCGCTGCGCGATGTCCTGCAGCGACTCCGACGTCGAGACGCTCTCGGCAGGCTGCGCAGACGCGGAGAAGTTGGCCGCCACGAGTCCGAGCGACAGCGCGCCGGCGCCGGCGATGAAGCCGCGGTTCTGCTTGAGCATGCGGGCTGCGCACATGGGCGGCGGCGAGGGCGGAAGCGGCGGCGGCGGCGGCGCGCACGCAAGCGAAGAGACAGAAGAGGCGCGTGAGCCGAGGGCAACGAGCGAGTGGCACAGGAGCAGCAGCAGCAGCAGAGACGTACTCAGCATGGCGATCTGCTTGGGGTGAGTCGGGTCGAGTCGGCGCCTGAGTGCTTCGAGCTTGGAGATCTTGCGCAAGTTCGCGAATGGCGATCGTTGCGCAGCGAGCGAGTGGAGCGCTTTGACAGTCACAAAGATTCGCCGGATGCCAGCATAGTCAAAGCAAGAGACTTCGCGATCTTCCGATTGCGCCTCTTCGTTTTTTTGAAACGGATCTCGACCTGCTGGTTCAACACCGTCTAACGGACGGTATCTTTGTCAAAGACGCGCGCGGCGAAAGGCGCCTCCGAAAGGCGGACGCCGGCATCGTCGAGGTCCGGAGAGTGCGCGCGCGTCGGCAGCTGGCGCGCAGGACACTTGCCGGTGGTGGGTGAGCAAGTGAGTGGACGAGCGAGCAGATGATGACAGTGGCGTTCCGACGCAAATAAGTTTGTGTATGTGTGTCTTGAGCGCCACCTTTTTGTTGCGAACGAGAGCAGCGGGTGGTGGTGATGGCAATGACATCGATCGCCGCTGCCGCCTGGCACACCTTCCTGCTTGCCTGCCTGCATCTCCTGCTACTGCTCATGCGCCGCCCCGGCCGCGGAACGCGCGCACGCCCCGGCCGAGCCCGCCGCCGCGACCGCCCATGCCCATTCCGCGCATGCCCTGGCCGCCCATCGCGGCGCTCATCGGCGCGCCGCCCTGGCCCGGGCCGCCCTGGGGCTGCTCCGACTTGGGGTTGCGCACGGTCTCGTCCACCGACAGGATTAAGCACGCTGCCTCCGTGGCCGCCGCGATCGAGTTGATCTTGTTCGCCGCGGGCTCCCACACGTGCGACTCGTACGTGTCACAGATGCCGCCCGAGTTGATGTCGACGCCGAACCACTTGCCCTCCTCCGGGTCCTTAAAGTGCTTCTGGCGCAGCCGGTTGAGGATGTCGGTCGAGTCGTGGCCGGCGTTGTCCGCGATCTGCCGCGGGATCACCTCGAACGCCTTCGCGTACGCGTTCACCAGCAGCTGTGCCTTGCCCTCGATCGTGCGCGCGTACTGGCGCAGGTGGCGCGACACCTCCATCTCGATCGCGCCGCCGCCGGCGACCACCGCGGCCGACGCCACCGTGCGCTTCACCACCATGAGCGCGTCGTGCACCGACCGGTGCGCCTCCTCGATGAACTGCTCCGCGCCGCCGCGCAGCACAATCGTCGAGCTTTTCGCCTGGCTGCAGTCCATGAAGATGTTGAAGCGCTCGCTGCCCACCTGGCGCTCCTCGAAGCGCCCGCACGTGCCCAGCACCGACGGCGTCATGTCGTGCACCGATGTCTGCACCGCGCCGCCGGTCGCGCGCTGCGTGCGCTCCATGTCGTCCTGCGCGACGCGGCCGGCGCAGAAGAGCCCGCGGTCCGCAAAGTACTGCGTCGCGAGGTCGCCGATCGGCAGCTTCGAGAGGATGATCTGCGCGCCGCTCTTCACGCACAGCTCGAGCTTCTCGTAGATGATGTTCCACTCGGCGTCCACGATCGACTGGTACTGGTCCGGGTCCTCGATGCGTACCTCGGCGTTCTCCTTCTCCGACTTGAGCTCCAGCTCGACGTTCAGCAGCAGGATCTTCGGGTTCGAGAACGTCTTCTGCTGCTGCTCGAAGCCCGCGTACGAGAACGTCTTCTTGAACGCCACGCCGTTCACGAGGAACGAGTCCGTCACGGAGCCGCCCTGCACCTTCTTCACGCCGACCATCGAGATGTCCAGGTCCTCGTCGAGGCTCAGCACCGCGTCGACGATCTACGCACGCGGCACAGCAGCGCACTTGTGAGCTGCTGGACACCTCAGACGGCGGCGCACGCGACCACCACGCCACCACCCGCGCGCACCATGGGGGAGAAGAACGGCTTGTGGCGCGAGATGAGCTTCGAGTTCAGCGCCGTGCCGGCGACGCGCTCGAGCATCTGGCGGCGACCGACGACGTCCGAGTCCGCGACACGAACCTGGATCTCCTTGACCTTCTGCACCGCGATCTGGCCGGCCGTGCGGTAGCTCTGCGCGCCGTACGCGGCGGTCAGCGCGTCCGAGGCGCGGCCAGCAGCACACACACAGAGAACGCACCTTCATGATGAGCTGCGGGTGCATGTTCTCCTCAATGAACGGCTTGGCCTGGCGCAGGAACTCGGCGCCGAGCAGCACGACCGACGTGGTGCCGTCGCCGACCTCGGCGTCCTGCGACAGCGAGATGTCCACGAGCGTCTTGGCCGCCGGGTGCACGACGTCCAGCAGGTTCATGATGGTCGCGCCGTCGTTCGAGATCGTCGTCTGCGGGCAGAAGCAGAGTGGCGGTCAGTCAGCACGGCGCGCGCTCTTCCCCTCTCTTCTTCCAGCCTCCCACCCTGCAGCCTGAACTCGCGCTCCGGACGCACCTTGTTGCCGGTGTGGATGAGCTTGTCCATGCCGCGCGGGCCGAGCGTCGTGCGCACGGCCTCCATGACGGCCTGGCAGGCGTTGATGTTGCTGATGAGCTGCGCCTTCCCCTGGCTCGTGTCCGTGCCCTCCTTCAGCAGAATGATCTGCGGCTGCTGCGCTCGCACCACGCGGATGGAATCGCACTCGGCGCGTCAGCGTCTGTTGAGCCACGTCTGCACGTTCTCTTCCTCTCTCCCTTTGCGCTCTACGCGTCGCGTATGCCCTCACACACACGCGCGCACACACACACGCACGCACCATCATCATGGTCGCTACGGGCACTTGCGCGAGAGCTGCTTCCTCCTTGGTGTCTTGTGGGCAAAGATTTTTGCCACCACAGAACGCCCTGCATTCAATAAAGTACGGGTCTGCATCGCACTTTATGGAGTCTAGGGCCACTAATGGGACCGAAACAGTATGCGCGAAACAGTACCGGTATGTTTCGATCACATCAGATCATGGCGCGACGCTCGACCGTGCTTGCGGTCTTCAAGTGCCTGCTGCGCGAGGCGCGCGAGCTGCAGCGCACGCCGCAGTTCGCGCTGCGCAACGCACTGCGTCTCGAGCAGTGGGGCTCTGGCCGCTTCGTGGAACCCCGTGCGCCGGCAGCGCAACGCGAGGCGTCGGAGGTGCTCGCCGCCGTGCGCTCGCTCGGGCAGTTCCTGACGCTGCAGGAGCGTGGCTTCGCGCTCGACGCCGTGCAAGGCGCGGACCTCTCGGCCATCATCCGCGAGAGTTTCCGGGGGAACAAGGGGCTGCGAAGCCCCCAGGTGAGGGCGGGAAGTGTGGTGCGAGCGCCACAGCTCGGCGGACTGACAACGAACGTTGTGGTGCGCCGCGCTGCAGGAGATCAGTGACAAGCTGGACGAAGCCATCATGTGTGCTCGCTGCCTGGCGTGTTGGCGTGTTGGCGGCAGGACGAGTGCCTCGTGCGTGGACAGCGACTGATGCGGAGTGCGTGGTGACTGGCAGTGTGCTGCAGGAGCTGTCGGAGCAGCTACTGCTCGCCAAGTGCTCCAGCGGTGCGTTCAGTGTCGTTGGTGGCAGTAGCGTTGAGGGTGCTCAGGGCCGCTGACGAGTGTGTGCGTGTTCGGACCTGGCGCCGCTCCGCCTTCAGTGACGACGACGCGTGGCGTCCGCATCGAGGCGACGAGCAAGTACGTCGAGACGCACTCGAACCCGGAGCAGAACGTCTTCCGCTTCACGTACCGCGTCACGATCACCAACCAGAGTGCGTCCAGTGCGTCGCGCTGTATGGCAACGCGGATGAGCGTTGTCCCGTGCGCTGACCGCCAGACGAACACATGCGCTCTTGCTGCTCGCTGCTCGCTGCCCAGACGAACACGAGTCCGTGCAGATTCTCGGGCGGCAGTACACCTTCGAGAGCGAGAAGGGACAGCGCGTCGCGTTGCCGCGGAACTCACCCGGCGTGGTCGGCGCGACGCCCGTGCTGGCGCCGGGGGAGGTGTTCGAGTACGCCAGCGGGGTGGACATCGACGCACCTCGCGGATCCGTGACCGGCTGCCTCCACGCGCTTCGCCGCAGCGACGACCCGAAGAGCGACGAGCTCTTCGACGCCTTCGTGTCCAAGTTCGCGCTGCTCACGCCGGCCGCCGCGCAGCAGCTCACCCCGTGATCGTCACGCAATAGACACAGTGCTCCGACACCGGCACCGATGTGTAGCGAGCGCTCCATCTATTGGGACCTACCACTGACCACTGATGCCTCTTCTCCGCCGGTGGATCCCAGCAGCAGCAGCACCCGCAGCCTCGATGCTGTCGCCACGCAGACTACGCGACTAACTTACTCCACGAGCGCGTGGTACGTCGGGTAGTACATCTTGGACGCGATGTAGTCCTCGAGGCTGGCGCCGCGGCGGATCTTGGGTCGGAAGCCCGCGATCTCGTCGTCCAGCGCGCACTGCATGACCGCCGTGGCAACCTTGAGCGACACGTGGCGGATGTTGCTCACGGACGGGAACACCTGGCCGTTCGCGATTTCCTCGTCGGTCATGCACTGCGACAGCGCCTTGGCCGCCGCGTACAGCATGCGGTCGGTCACGCGCGCCATCTGCCCCACGGTGCACGCGAGGCCGACGCCCGGGAAGATGAACATGTTGTTGCACTGGCTCACGGCGTACTGCTTGCCCTTGTACGTCACGGGCTCGAACGGGCTGCCGCTCGCGAACACGCAGCGGCCGTCCGTCCACTCGTACGCCTGCTCCGCTGTGCACTCGGCCACCGACGTCGGGTTCGAGAGCGGGAACAGGATCGGCTGCTCCACATGCTTGGCCATCTCCTGCACGACCTCCTGCTTGAACGCGCCACGCGCCGCGCTCAGCCCCATGAGCATCGTCGGCTTGACGTGCTTGACGACGTCCAGCAGGCTCGTCTTGTCGTCCAGATCGCCACGCGCAAAGTACTTCTGCCCGGACGTGAGCGCCGCGCGCGACGAGCCGATGAGGCCGTGCTGGTCGAGGATGTAGAACCGCGAGCGCGCCTCATCCGCCGAGAGCCCCTCGCGCAGCATGCCCTGCAGCAGTGTCGTGGCGACGCCGAGACCGGCGCTGCCGGCGCCGAGGATCACGATGCGCTGCTCCTTCAGCGGCACCTTCACGAGTGCGCACGCGCTGAGCGCGCCAGCCAGCACGGTGGCACCCGTGCCCTGGATATCATCGTTGAAGCAGAGCTGCTTGAGGCGGTAGGCGTTCAGCACGTCCGCCGCGTAGTCGCTCGAGAAGTCCTCGAACTGCACGAGCGCGTTCGGCCAGCGGTGGCGCACGGCGCGCATGAACTCGTCCACAACGGCCCAGAACGCCTCGCCCGTCAGCCGCGGGTGCTGCATACCGAGGTAGAACGGGTCCTCCAGGAACTGCTTGTTGTTCGTGCCCGTGTCAAGCATCACCGGGAGCACCTTGCGCGGGTCGATGCCGCCGGCGGCCGAGTACAGTGCGAGCTTGCCGATCGGGATGCCCATGCCGTTCACGCCGAGGTCGCCGAGACCGAGGATGCGGCTGCCGTCCGTCACGACGATCACCTCCACGTCGTCGCACGGCCAGTTGTGCACCATGGCGCCGAACTGCGAGCGGTCCTCCGCGCTGAAGAACATGCCGCGCGGGCGACGGAAGATGCTGCCGAACTTCTGGCACACGAGGCCGACGGTCGGCGTGTACACCACCGGTGCTGCACGCGTTGGTGAGTGCACAGCGGTCAGTTTGAGACGCGAGACACGCACGCACTCGGCGCAGCGCACGCACCCATCTCGGCCATGTGCTTGATCAGGAGGCGGAAGAAGAGCGTCTCGTTGCGGTTCTGCAGGTCTGAGAGGAACATGTTCTTGCGCAGCGGGTCCGGCTCCGCCTGGTACACCTCGTACAGCTTGGCGAGCTGTGTCTCCATGTTGAGGCGGCGGGGCGGCACGAGTCCGCGCAGACCTGCAGTCCGCACGAGCTACATCAGCGCCATCGCTCACGCGCACACAGGCTGCGCCACCCGAGCGCTCGTACCGAGACGGTCGCGTTCCTCGATCTTGAAGCCCGTGCCCTTGTTGTACAGCGGGTCGTGCACCTGCGCGCAGCAGCGTTCATGCACGAGTGCGACTTAGTTCGTTTGCCATGCAGTTGGTCGCTCCTCCTCCCTCCCCACACGGTAGTCGACGCACGATGCTGATACCGCGCTTGCCGGTCTTGATGGGCGGGTAGTACTTCTTGAGCTCCGTGATCTTCTTGCGGAAGGGCTCGGCCTCGGCCTCCTCCTCGCGCGTCGGGTCTTTGATCTCGTGGTTCGCGTCGGACGCGAGCGCGCGCGTCTGCTGCTGCAGCTGTGGGAGCGCACCGTTGGCGGTGGCTGCAGCGATGGCGGACCGGCGACTGGCGCGTGCGAGCGTGGCGTTCGTGGCGCGGCGCAGCATTGGAGACAGTGAGGGAGAAGGGAAGAAGCGAGCGGACGGGGGAGGGCGAAAGCGGCACTGAGGAGCTTGGCGGCGCTGCTCGAGCTCGAGCTTGAGCTTGAGCTTGAGTGCTGGTGCTCGTGCGCTGGTGCTTGGGCGGTGGCGCTGCTTGGCAAATCTTGCCAGCTGGCGCGTCACACGCGAGCCAGTCGCGCTTCTTCAAGGTGGTTTCGGTTAGATTCGGATATTATTCGACTATTTGGAGCGTTTTCTCTAAGTTCAATGGTTAGTTATGGTTAATTCGGATAGTAGGAGAGGATAAGTGTGATTCTTTTGTGGATGAGCCATCCACTTACGGAATTTCGAGATTCTGCGGAAGTGTCGCGATTTGCCGAAATGCTGTCGATGATTTGATCCTCGCGCGGATGATTCGTGGAAACAGAGTGCCTGGCACCCTCATTCGCTGAAATCGTGATGTGACATTTTTGCAATTTCGCATTGTCGTTCGTTCGAGCAGGCGAGGATCGCGTGGGTTCATTCCTCGAATCGCGAGCCAGCATCGACGTCGAGCTGCGACCTCGGGTGCGTGCGTGCGCGTCAGTTAGTCAGAGCGAGCGAGCGAGAGCCCGCTTGACGGGCCAGTGGGTCTCTGTATGTTTACCGCGCGCGGAGGAGGAGCGGGCAGCTCACTTGCCGCTCGTTCAGTTCGGAAAAAGCAGCGCCACCCCCAAGCAACCAGCAAGTAACCAGCAACCAGCGACCATCAGGATGGCGGCAGTGGACCCAGCATTCAGCGGCGCCGGCAAGCAGGTCGGACTCGAGGCCTGGCGCATCGAGAACCTCAAGCCCGTCCCCGTGCCTGCGTCGGAGCTCGGCCGCCTGCACAACGGCGACAGTTACATCTTCCTCAAGACCTTGCAGGAGAAGAGGTGCGCGTGTGATGTGATACCCACTTTGATACTCCCGTGATACTCATTGCACACACGCACACGCACACACAGTGGGCTCTCGTGGAACATCCACTTCTGGCTCGGCAAGGAGACGTCAGCGGACGAGAGCGGCGTGGCCGCGTACAAGACCGTGGAGCTCGACGAGTCGCTCGGCGGCGGCCCCGTGCAGTACCGCGAGTGCCAGGGCCACGAGTCGGTGCGTCCCTCGTGCTCTCACCATCTCGCTCTCTGTTCCGCCCAAGTGGCCCCCTCACTCATTCGCACCCCCCATCTTGTCGCACGCAGGAGCTCTTCCTGTCGTACTTCAAGAAGATCGGCCTCGAGTACCTCGAAGGCGGCGTCGCGAGCGGCTTCAAGACCGTGAACCGCGACGAGTACGAGACGCGGCTCTTCCAGGTCAAGGGCAAGCGCACGGTGCGCGTCTCCCAGGTGCCGATCAAGAGCGCGTCGCTGACGGTGGACGACGTGTACGTGCTCGACGTCGGCCTCGAGCTCTACGTGTTCAACGGCAAGACGGCGAACCGCCTCGAGAAGGCTAAGGGGCTCGAGTTCGTGCGCAAGCTCAACAACGACGCGCGCGGCGGCCGCGCGAACATCACGTTCATCGACGAGGACCCGAAGAACTCGGCGTTCTGGAGCACGCTCGGCGGCTACATCGACGTGACGCGCGTGGGCGAGTCGGACGACGAGCACGAGCGCATCGCGCGGAAGAACACGACGGTGCTGCACGTGAGCGACTCGACGAGCGACTTGCGCGTGGAGGACGTGACCCCGTCGAACGGGGTGCTGACGAAGAGCATCCTCAAGACGGACGACGTGTTCATCGTGGACGTCGGTGACGTGGTCTTCGTGTGGGTCGGCAAGAAGGCGTCGGACGCCGAGCGCAAGAACGCCATGACGTGCGCGACGAAGTACCTGCAGAAGCACGGGCGCTCGCTGCACACACCGATCACGCGCGTGGTGGAGGAGGGCGAGCCGCCCGTGTTCAAGGCGCTCTTCAAGGCGTGGACGCAGGCGAAGTCGATCGACTTCAGCCGCCAAGCGAGCGTCGGCGTCGCGACGTCGTCGCAGAAGAAGCTGGACGTCAACGCGCTGCTGTCGAAGGCGGCGACGGCGGAGGACGACATCGGCGCCGACCCGACGCAGGCGGGGAAGCACGACGTGACCATCTGGCGCATCGAGAACATGGAGAAGGTGGAGCTCCCGAAGCTGCTGTACGGCCAGTTCTACGGCGGCGACAGCTACGTGATCCTGCACAGCATCACGCCGCCGAGCGGCAAGCGCACGGACGTGATCTACTTCTGGCAGGGGCGGTCGTCGTCGACGGACGAGAAGGCGGCGGCGGCGCTGCACGCGAAGAAGCTCGACGACGACATGGGCGGCTCGCCCGTCCAGGTGCGCGTGGTGCAGGGCAAGGAGCCCGCGCACTTCCGCGCGCTCTTCCACGGGAAGATGGTGGTCCACACGGGCGGCAAGGCGAGCGGGTTCACGAACTCGACCGAGACGGACTCGTACGACACGGACGGCGTGTCGCTCTACCACGTGAAGGGCACGACGTCGGAGAACACGGTCGCGTCGCAGGTCGAGGAGGTCGCGGCAAGCCTCAACTCGGGCGACTGCTTCGTTCTCGTGACCCCGAATACGGTGTTCGAGTGGGAAGGCGCCGGCAGCAGCGACGCGGAGCGCGAGATCACGTCGCGCATCTCGTCGATCCTGAAGAAGAACCGCGCGGTGGTGGTCGTGGAGGAAGGCAAGGAGAGCGACGAGTTCTGGGGCTTCCTGGGCGGCAAGGGTCCGTACGCGAAGACGAAGGGCGAGGTGGAGGTGCCGCACGCCCCGCGCCTCTTCCACTGCTCGAACTCGTACGGGTACTTTCACGCGGAGGAGATCTTCAACTTCGCGCAGGACGACCTGAACGTCGACGACGTCTTCTTGCTCGACACGTACACGTCGCTGTACATCTGGATCGGCGACGGCGCGAACGAGGCGGAGAAGCGCGAGGCGGTGAAGCTCGCGGACGAGTACCTGAGCCTCGCGAAGAGCGACGGTCGCGAGGACGGCACGCCCGTGATCTCGGTGCACTGCAACAACGAGCCGCCGATGTTCACGAGCAACTTCCTGGCGTGGGACGCGTCGTTCTTCAAGCAGAACGAGTTTCTGGACCCGTACGAGGCGCGTCTGAAGAAGCTCAAGGAGGAGAAGGAGAAGAACCGTCCGAAGGACGCGGTCGGCACGGTCTCGAGCGAGTCGTTCCGCAAGCCGGCAGCAGCAGCAGCCCCTCCTGCCCCGGTGAAGGCTGCGAGCAGCGGCGGCAAGGGCGACACGTACTCGTACGAGCAGCTCGTGGCCGGTGTGGACGGCATCGACATCACGAACAAGGAGGTACCGAAGGGCTGCTGCTGTGTGTGCATGTGAGCGGATGTGGAGCAGCGAGTCACGCGTGTGGGTCGTGGTTGGTTGTGTGGCGCGCAGGTGTACCTCTCGGACGCCGAGTTCCTCGAGGTGATGGGGGCGACGAAGGCCGAGTTCGCCAAGCTGCCCAAGTGGAAGCAGCAGGCGAAGAAGAAGGACGTGAAGCTCTTCTAAGCAGCGCGCGAGTCTGTGAGAGAGAGAGAGAGCTGAGAGAAGGCAGCACGAGCTGAGGGCTGGTGAGCGAGCGATCCGAGTAAGCGCCGCAAGAAAGCGAGCATGACATGCGCTACAAACGTAAAGAACACGAATTGAGAGCTGAGAGCTGAGAGCGTTCGAGCTGAGAGCGTTCGAGCTGAGAGCGTTCGAGCTGAGAGCGTTCGAGCT
>JAASFS010000785.1:0-12182 GCA_023333865.1 Globisporangium perplexum | reverse complement strand
TCTCTCTCTCTCTCTCTCTCTCTCTCTCTCTCTCTCTCTCGATCACACACACACACACACACACACAGAACTTTGCGTTCTCCACGCGCACGAGCATCACCACCAACTTCAGCACACTCGGCGACGCGCTCTCATCTGAAGACGACACCTCATTCGTGCACGTGCCGCTGGAGATTCGCGTGGACGAGGTCGTCGAGGCGCTCTCGTCCAGCCTCCCGATCCGGGTCGACCAGTACAACGCCACGATCGTACGTTCCCAAACAGCGGCAGCACGCTCCGCTGCATTCGACCTCGTCGCTCTTGCTGCTAACAAGAGGGCGCATCCCAGCTAACGCTGCGACCGCCCCCGGGCTTCTTGCAGATCGCACACCTCGCGGAGATCATCGCGTCCGAGATGCGCGATAACCGGGAGGCGATCAAGGTGCTCTCGTTCCTGCTCTACCGCGAGCAGATCTCGACCAACCGGCGTCCGTGCATCCCCGCCGGCGCCGAGGCGTACTACATCTACCGCGACATCATCGAGTCGTGCATCAACAACCGCGTGCGTCGGTAGCGAACGTGGCTCGCGTGGTGCAGTTCATGCCGGTGTTACCACCGCTGACGAACGCTGAGAGTGCCGCCTGCGAACAGGCTCCGACAGTGTACAAGCACATGATGGCGCTCGAGGTGGACCGCAACACGGTGTGGGCGCTGTTCGGCGTCTGTCTGTCCGACCTGCTGCCGATCGTCTTGCGCGTGCGGTTCATGGACCTGGCGCTCGTCAAGGGCTGCGTCGTGTTCGTGTCCGTCATGCTGGTGCGTGTTCGCCTCTCTCTCTCTCTCTCTCTCTCTCTCTCTCTCTACCTGACTCTAAGCACACCATCGGGTGCTCAACACAACCGCCGTCAGGCGTACATCGGGTGGCGTCAAGACGCGCTCCTGCATACTTCGTCGTGCGCAGAGTTCCTCGGGCTACTCAAAGACCCGCACAGTGTGTGGCTCAAGGACGACGAGCTCGAGGTGTTCTGGACCAAGTGTGTGGAGGCGCACAACAGCGTGTTCCTCTCGACGTACATCCAGGTGGCGTCCATGATGCGGCTCAAGAGCGTCGTGATGGCGAAGAAGCGCGAGTCGAGCATGCCGCTGCTGCGACAGTTCCAGGAGGAGGTCATCAACATCGGCAGCTACGCCTGGGTCGGCTTCGACGTCGACCACACGCTCGTTGAGTACAAGCTCCCGTACTTGCTCAACACGTCGTTCGAAGCGGCCGCGAAGGAGCTCCAGCAGAGCTTCATTGGACTGCGCACGGTGTCGCCCGCCGTGTGGCTGCCGGAGATCGCCCAGCGTGGCGTCGCGATCGATACGTCGCGGGGCAACTTCCTGCACATCACGGAGGACGGCGCGATCCTGCGCGCGTACCACGGCTCGCACGAGGTCTCGTACTTCAGCATCAGCCACTTGTACGGGAGCTACAACAACCAGGACCTCACGGTCTCGGCGTCCAAGGTGATCTACCTGTACACGGCTGCCGACATCATCTTCGCGCCGCTGTACGCGTGGATCGTCGACGCGTTCGACTCGGGAGCGGTGAGAGAGCGTGCTTGACCATGGCGGTGTCAGCGAGACTTGATCTGGCTGGTGTGGCGGCGACTGATCTCGCTCGCTCGTCCGCCTTGCAGATCGTGACGGACGAGCTCGGAGCATCCCTGTACCTGGTGCCGGACATCGAGGACACGGAACAAGCGAACCCGAACGACCCGTTTCTCGCGAACCAGCTCGCGTACATCTCGCTGAGTACGTTCGCGCTGCGCGCTGCGAAGGCGTACTACGCGAACGGCTTCTGGAAGACGATCTGCTCGAACCCGGACCTGCTCATTCAGCCGAACCCGGACATCCGCGCCGTGCTCGATCTGCTGCGCGAGAACGAGCACCAGCAGCTCTTCGTGCTCACGAACGGCTCGTGGACGCACTGCAACGAGGTGATGAAGTTCGCGGTCGGCAAGGACTGGCTCGAGTACTTCGACATCGTGCTCACGGAGGCGAAGAAGGAGATCTTCTTCGACGAGCTCAACGACACGCCGTTCTCGGTGCGTGTCGGTGGAGGAAGAGAGAGAGAGCGAGAGAGAGAGAGAGAGAGAGAGAGACGTCGGGGGAGCACACCAGAAAGTAGCGAGTTTGCTGCGGCTGACCTGGACGCGACGAGCGCTGTGTCGCTATGATGGGTGTGCTCGGTCGCCAGGAGGTCGACCCCGAGGGTCCGCTGTCGCTGCAGAAGAAGCTCGTGAGGACGCTCGAGAAGGGGAAGATCTACGCGCACGGGAACCTCCATAGCTTCATGGAGTTCGTCAAGGACAACCGCTCGACGAGCGCAGACTTCATGGAGAAGCAGGTGCGCTGCAGGCGTTGCTGCTGCGCGGAGATCGCAGTGGGAGGGTCGATGCCGTCGATGGATCGCGCCAACAGCACTCTCTGGCTTGTCCGAACGACGCAGCGCATCTGCTACTTTGGCGACCACATCGTGCAGGACGTCATCTTGCCGTCCAAGCACGCGACGGCGTGGGACCTCGTGGCGGTCGTGAAGGAGATCCGGAATCTGTACCTGCAGATCGAGCGGGTGCGCTTGCGCCGTCACATTCTTGCGCTAGGTTGCTAGAGGTGCCATCGCGTTGCTCTCGGTCGCTGACCAGCACCTCTTGCATACCTGCCTGCCTGTCGCCCAGGACGAGACACATCTGCCTGGGGCGTCGTGGCTCAGCTACTTCTTCTCGCGCGAGCCACTGCGCGTGTCCCCGGATCTGTACGCGCCGTTCTTCTTCCTCGGCCTCAACGGCTCGGTGTCGCACTTTGGCAAGAAGGTGTGCGAAGCAGCGACGACGTGCGTGTCGTCGGTCGCCAAGCTCGCGCGCCACGAGGGGGTCGTCAAGGTCTCCGTCGTGCAGCAGAACGCGGGCCGCTACTCGACGAGCAGCGAGCTCAAGACGCTCTCGAAGCGCGTGTCGGCCAAGGTGCGCTCGATGAAGAAGAAGTGACGGCGAGCGAGCAGGCGTGTGGGCCAAGCGAGCAGGCGTGAAGACGGACACAACGAGCATGCGAGAACGGTACTCAGAGCGCTCGGAGATCAGAGAACGGAGGCTCAGAGCTTGGTGGCTCGGAGTCTCGGAGCTGCTCGTGTGTCAAACGACTCAGACTCAGAAGAGTACCGAGCATAGATCGTATCAGAATTCACAAACAATGCACGTGGACCTCGCGGAGGAGGCGGTCGGCGGCGTGCTGCTGCACGCGGAGCTGCTCGCGGGCGGCGTGGTGGCGGCGGAGGCCGGCGCCGTGGAGGCGCTGCGCTGGGCGGGAGCGCTGCCGCTGCTGCTGCGCGACCTCGGCGCGCGCAAAGTCGTGGCGCTCGAGGCGCTGTGGGCGAGCGTGGAGGTGGGTGACGGCGCGCGGGCGGCGGCGCTGCTGCACTGTGGGCGGGCGACGGTGGCGACAGCGAGAACAGAGCGCCTCGTGCTGCTGCTCTCGGGATTTCTCTGGGACTACGAGGCGCGGCTCGCGCGGCTGCTGGCGCTCGGCGTCGCGCGCCGCGTCGTGGTCTGCAGCAGCCTCTCGGAGCGCGCGCACGAGTGCTTCGACGCGGCGGCGGTCGCACGCCGCATGGACTTCCGCGCCTTCGCGGCGTCGCTCGCAGCGCACGCTCCAGCGGCGGCTCACGCGGTGCCGGGGGTCGCCGGCCACAAGCAGCAGCAGCAGCAGGTGACGACGACGGCGGCACGCAGCAAGCAGGTGGCGGCGGCGGCTTCGCCAGTCGGTGGTGGGGACGACGAGTGGGGGTGGAACGAGGACGAGGACGCCGCCGGGTCGGACGAGGGCGACGACCATGGCGGACGATTCGAGACGTCCGTTCCACCGCCGTTCCCAGCTCCATCTCCCGCTCCTGCTGCCGTCGCCACCGCTCCGGTGGTCGAGGTGGTGCAGCTGCCGCTGCACTTCGCGGCGCTGCTGGCGTCCAAGACGCGGTCGCCCGAGCCGTCGGTGTTCGTCCTGTGCCACCCGCTGTGCACGGCGGCGTTCCCGCTGCTGTTGAGCCACGTCGTCGCCCCCGACGGGCAGCTGCTGTCCGCGCCTCCCGCCGCGGCCGTCGCGCCGCCCGCGCTGCCGGCGTACACGCACGCGCGGGACGTGGCGCTGGAGCACATCCCGAGCGACTTCCGGCGCTCGCTGCGGCTGCTCGCGCACACGCTCGGCGAGATGCTCGTGGGCATGCGGCTAGAGTTCAAGGAGCGCATCTTCACGATTGGCGCCACGAGTCTCAAGATCGGCCACACGCTGGTGCGCCGCGTGTCCTGCCGGCCGCTTGTCACTCTCGTTGGTGCAACGTCCGTTCTCTGACGTGTGCGGTGTGTCGGTTGCCCAGCAACGTATCGTGAACGAACTACAAGAAGACATGGACGTCCACACCGTGCAGAGTCACCAAGCGGCGTCCGTGATCATCCTGGACCGGTGCGTCGGTCGGGTGCTGTCATGCAGCACCGCCGGTTGTCTGGTGTGCGATGATCGACTGACGCGACACTCGGCAGAACGAGCGACTTGGCGTCGCCGACGGCGTTCGGCGCCTCTCTTCTCGACCGCGTGCTCGCGCTGTTGCCCCAAGTGCCAGCGAGCGCGAAGCGGTTGAGCGACGGTAACAACCGGGTGCGCCACCAGCATGTGCGAGGATGCTCCTGCACGCAGCGGCACTGATGGCGGCTCTGCCTTCGCTGCAGATGCGCAAGGAGCTGTACGTGACGGAGATCTTCCCGCTCCACGGCTGCGAGCCGTCGCCGCTCGCGGTGTCACCCTCGCTGCTCGAGGCTGAGCAGGTGTCGTACCGGACGTCCGCGTTCCTCGCGAACGTGCAGTGGAAGGGTGGCGCGAGCCTGTGCCACCCGGCGGTCCCGGGTGGCGCGAACGTGTTCCGGTCGCTTGCGTTCCGACCGGCGAAGCTGGCGCTCCGCGACCTCGACAAGCGGCTGCAAGAGGTGGAGTACGAACTCGTGCGGCAGCGGAAGATCACGAAGACCGGCTCAACGAGGCGGCCGGGCGAGAAGAAGCAGAGCGCGCGAGGGCGAGACGTCGTGCTGCGGCGCATCTGCAACATCCTCGAGGCGGGCGAGCCGACAGACGCCGCGCACAGCTCGCTCATCGAGCTCGGCATCATCGTGCTCGAGACGCTCGAGCGCATGGAGAAGAGCCAGCACCGTTGGGACGCGTCCCGCGAGCGTGCAGCGCGGCACATCCAGTTGCGCAGGCAAGGCGGCGGCGAGTGGATCCTCCCGGAGCTCGCCGATTCGATCCAGCGAAGCTTGATGGCTGGCGGCGGCTCGAGTGCGGCTGGAGGCGAGGGGGACGAGAGCGAGTCTCTTCGGGAGCTGCTTACGCTGCTCGTGCACGCGTTCACGCTGTCGGCTGGGGCTCCGGTAGAGGAGTACACGCTCCAGATGATCCGCAATGCTGTGAGCGAGAGCATCTTGGAGGTGCGTGCGAGGCTCCAAGAGCAGATGTGTGGTGGGGTGTGTTGGGAGGCGGCTGAGGGCTCATGTGAGTGCATCCGCTCGACGCAACAGACCGCGGTGAGAAGCCCAGCGGCGTTGAAGGCGCTGTTCCCGGAGCTGTTCGTCGACATCGCGGCGTTCGTCACGCGCCGCCGTCAGCAGAGTCGCGAGAGTAGCGGCGCGTCGGAGCCTGTGGCGAGAAGCAGTCTCGGCGGAGACTTTGACGACGACGAGTGGGACTGGAATGACAACAGCGGTGGTGCTGCTGCTGGAGCGCCGGAGCAGAGCGCTCCTTCGAGCTCGTCTCACGCGGATGGCGTCCTGCGGCTCGAAGCGAAAGCAGTCGTCGAGACGTATGTGGAGCGTCTGCTCCAGCCGCTGAAGGTACGTGCGTGTGTGTGTGTGCGTGTGTGCACGGCGCTAGCTGACATCGGCTCTGCTGCTGTAGGAGTGCGCGCAGTTGTTCGCGAAGCTGAACGATGCCGCGTACGCGTCGACGGAGGCGGAGAGTCCGCGCTCGCTCATGGCTCAGATCTGCAGCGCGGTGACAGACCCAGCGACGACGAGCATCCCGGAGCTCGAGCATGTGCGTCGTCTCTTGATCATCACGAACGAGTGTGCGTGCGTGCGAGTCGAGCGTGCTGCTCACCTCGCTCCGCATGCGTCTGGGTACAGATCGTGGACGCCTCGGAGCAGCTCACGCGCGCCGGCATCGACATGCTCAAGAGCGGCTTCAGCCGCTTCGGGTTCGGTGGCGGTGCGACTGGGCCGCGGACCGGCATCCAACACCAGCTTGGCGCGAGTGAGGTCGTCGTGGTCTTCGTCGTGGGAGGGATCACGTTCGAGGAGATCCAAGAGGTCCACGACGCGCTCGGAGAGCACACGAGGCAGCAGATCATCTTGGGCGGCACGACCGTGACCAACAGCGAGATCATCCTGGAGCAGTTGTTCAAGTCGCTCAAGCTGTGAGGAGAGGGGATCGGAGCGTGTGACCACCGCAGTGGTGATGAGTGAATGCAAGCAAGTGGTGTCGCCGCGAGCTGTTTGCGACAGCACGCCTCTCTATCGCGCTGCACGACTCTCTTTCTCTCTCTTGAGCGCCGCAGGCTGCGCGAGGACGAAGACGCGGTCGTCGGCGACCAAAGTGGTGCTCGTTGACGGACCAGCGACGACGTACGGCAGCACGCACTCGAGCCCTCGACGCCGGTACAGCCCGATGGCGACGATGTTCTCGTTCGCGACGAGGTGCGTGAACATGTCGCCGAACGTGCGTCCGACGAACGGAGGCGGCACGGGGATTTGCACGAGCGAGCTCGCAACTCTCGTGTCGATGGGGGTGTTCGCGCCGGTGGTGCGGTGGTTCGCGTCGTTACCAGCAGCACCAAGTGTGTACGCCCGCACGCCATCTCGCGTCGCCGAACGCCCGTCGTCCGAGAAGAGCAGCTCGTAGATGAAGCGGATCAAGCCCGGCGTGAAGAAACTCTGGCACAGGATGTTGTCGAAGACGTCGACCGAGAAGCCGAAGCCCGCGGCGAAGAACGGGAGCATGGACGTGCCACCCGACTCGAAGTACGCCTTCTCAACGAGCGCCTGCTGCCGCCGGATCATCGAGCGCCGGTACTGCACGCGCTGCTGCATCTTGAGGTGCGTCTCGAGGCTGCTAATGTTGTCGGCGCCTTGCAGGTACATGTTCCTCACAATGTTCTTGCTGCTGCCGCGCTTGAGCTTGCGGAGGTGCCGGTTGTTCTCGGACTCGATCACCTTCACGAGGTCCTCCTTTGGCTCGCGCTCGTCGTCGCTGCCCCCGTCGCGCTCGAGCTGCTGCTGGCGCTGCCGCATCGCGACCTTCAGGTGCTTCCGCATCTCCATATCGAGGATCTTCATCGTCCGGGGGATCGTGAGCTCCATTAGCGGCACGAACGCGGACGTGAGGTCGACGTCGAACTCCTCCTGGATGCTCAGGATCGCCAGGTAGTGGAGGATGGTCCGGCCGTCAACCACCTCGCCGTCCAGGTGCTGGATCGCCGCCTTGTCCGCGAGCAGCACGCACGCCTTCGCGCTCAGGATGTCCGCGCGCAGCAGCTCGCTCTTGGAGTCGCGCGACGCGAGCATGAGGAACGCGTCGTCGTACGACTGCAACATGTGCGCAGCCATCGCGGCGTGCGTCGTCGTCGACCACGAGAGGAAGATGACCGCGTGGTAGTCGTCGTCGCCGGGCGAGTGGCGCGGCAGGCGCAGCATGCGGAGGAACGACTCCATGGACACGTGGTCGAGATCCGAGACGACGATCACGTGGTTGCTCAGCTTCGCGCCGGCGGTCGAGAGCTTGGCGCTGCTCGTGTCTTGGATCACGACGTCCTCGGTGCTTCGTCGAGCGACGCGCGCGCTGATGCTCTCGAGGTCGGCGCGCGCCTCCCGATCATCCGACGACGCTGCTGAGGACAACGGGTGTGGCACGGCGGGAGACTTGCGCGGCGCGTCGAACGGTGCTCGCGCCGGCAGCACGTTCCCTGCGCTTTGCCACTCGTGGAGCAGCCGGAGGATGGACGACGTCTGTGCGAGCTTCTTGCTCTCGCTCATGACGTAGAAGATCTGGCCGGGGCCGACCGCCATGGTGCTCCCGGGGTTCACGAACATGCTCGAGCCTGGCGCCGACCGCTTCCGCGAGTTGCGGCGCTCCAGCACCGGACGCACCTTCAGAGCGGGGAGCGCGGATCGCTTCGCCGCTGGTGATGACGACGGTGGTGGCGACGACGCAGGCGAGCACGCGAGTCGCCCGCGCTCGTACACACCGAGCAGGATAATCTCGCCATTCGAGATGCGGTAGAGTACGTCGCACGTCTGGTTGAACGAGAGGCCGGTGAACGCCGGCGGCAGCGCGGTGGCGTAGACCTCGAGCGCGAGCCCCTCGACGTACTCTCGCTCCCAGCCGCGGCGCTTGTCGGTGGTCGACACGACGGACGACTGGAAGAGGTTGCTGACGAGCGCGACGAGTCCCGGGCAGAGCACGCTCTTCGCCATGAGGCTCTGCTTGATCTGGTCGAGGCAGATGACGTGGTCCGCGTCCGCCTCGCTGATGAGCTGTGCATGCACGGGGCTCACGACCTGCGCGTAGATCTCGAGCGCCGGGTTGTAGTTGCGCACGGCGAGGAGCCGCAGCACGGTCTCCTGGTCCGTCCGGTCGACGTCGGCGCTCGACTTGGACACGAACACGAAGCACGCGCGCGCGATGTCGGCGCCGACGCGGCACAGGTCTTCTTCCGACATGACGGAGCCTTTGATGTACGACACGCGGCCCTGTAGCATCGGGTGTTCGAGCAGGTCCACGACGCTCTCGTGCGGCTCCTCCGGCGCGACGATGACGCACGGGAGGTCGTTGAGCGAGTTGACGATGCCGCCGGTCTCGAGCAGCCGGTCCGGGTGGTAGAGCTCCCGGAAGAAGTCGAGCAGGCAGCGCGGCTCCGAGACGTGGCCGACAATCAGGATGTGTGGGTTCCCCATCACGGGCTGGTACACCTTGCGGAACTGCGACTGGAGCGCCATGAGCTGGTTCAGGCGCGAGAGCTCGCGCGGGAGCACCGTGAAGGTGATGACGATCATGGCCGCCGCCACGGCTTTGCCCTGCGCCGTGAGCGGCACGATGTCTCCGTACCCGACCGTAGCGAGCGTCACGAGCACGAAGTAGAGCGCTTCTCCGTACGTGAGCGTCGGGTGGTCGGCGCGGCGGTTGTCGCTCTCGACCGCGTGGAACACGCCGGCGGCGATGAACACGATGGACGTGAGCAGCAGCACGATCGTCTGGATCTGCTTGTGCACCGCTGCGAGCGAGCGAAGGAACGAAAGTGAGAGGGAGAGAGTGAGTGTGCGTATGGAGAGCGCACAAGCGGCAGCGGCAGTGAGATCGACCGAGTGCATGACGACGGCAGCCGGGAGAAGAAGAGCGCCGCACCGGATATGGACCGAGAACCCGCGGCTCGCAGTAGGCGCACGAGGCGCAGCAGCCGTAGCACGCGGATGAAGCGCAGGAACGGGAGCGCGCTGTGGCCGCGGCGGCGGTTGATGTGGTCCACGATCGATGGCACGATCGTCAGCACGTCCATGACGCTTATGAACGTCAGCACGAACCGGAGGCTGCGCACAGCAGAGCACCGATGCATCCATCGCTCAGCTTGGGGCAGCAGGTCCGCGGCAAGCGCGCCGCCATCCGCGCGCATACAGGTGGTGTGTGTACGTCGCACCGGTTGTCGCAGCAGTAGAAGTTGAGCAGGTAGTCGATGGAGAAGACGACGAGCGCCGCGAGGTCGAACGCGTCCGTGTCGATCGCCGGATCGTACGTCTGGCGCACGTAGAGCGCCGAGACGACGAGCGCGAACGCGGTCTGGAAGAACTCCCACGCCACGCCGAGCGACGAAGCCTTGAGCTTCATGCGCACGCGCGCGCGTAGCGTGAAGTGCTTGGGGATCCCCTCGAAGACCTCCCACGAGTCGTTGCCCAGAAGCACGCGGCTCAGGCGCGCCGCTCGAGGTTTGCCGCCCGAGGCGCCAGTAGCAGCAGCGTTCCCCGGCCTGTCTGCTGCTGGGGCGCTGCTGTTGCGGCCGCCATCCATCCGCATCACGTGCCGCGAGCGCTTGCACGGCACCGACGGCGGCGAAGCGCTCGATGTTGTTGCTGTCATTTCAAGTGCCGCTTCAACATGTATCCTTCAGAGAATCTGAGAATAACGAAAAGCGCCGACCAAATATTCATTATTACCTCGATACCACTCCATCTCACTCGCCAATCAAAATGGCGATGCCGCAGCAGCTCCGGCGGCTCGCGGCGACGACGCGTCTCGTGCGCGGCCGCCGCACGATCACCACCGCCACCAGCGGCAGTAGTAGCAGTGCGCAGAACAGTGGCGACGGGGTCGCAGGCGACGCGCCGCTGGACGCGCAGGACGCGCTCGCGCGGTTCGCCGACGTTCCTCACTTCCGCGCGTACCCGCACGCGTTCGCAGCCACGCACTCGCTGCGCGCGTTCCAGCGGGAGTTCGACGCGCTGCCGGCCAAGGCGCGCGAGACGCAGCACGCGGTGGCGCTCGCCGGCCGTGTGGTCGCGATCCGCGCCGCGAGCAAGAAGCTCGTGTTCCTCGACGTGCAGGCGGACGGCGCCACCGTGCAGGTGCTCTCGGAGCTCAAGCACTTCGAGGGCGGCGGCGGCGACAGCGACAGCAGCGGCACTACCGCCGCCACCGCTCCGGAGGAAGCCGCGCAGCTCGAGTTCGAGAAGCTGCACGAGGCGCTGCGCCGCGGCGACGTGGTCGGCGTGCACGGCTTCCCGGGCAAGTCTGGGAAGGGCGAGCTGAGCATCATCCCGCGGCGCCTCGAGGTGCTCGCGCCGTGCCTGCAGCCGTTCCCGAACGCCAAGTACGGCATCAAGGAGCCGGAGATCCGCTTCCGCAAGAAGTACCTCGACCTGCTCACGAACCCGGGCGTGCGGCCGGTCTTCGAGACGCGCGCGAAGGTCGTTCGCGGCATCCGGCGGTACCTCGAAGACCGCGAGTTCGTCGAGGTCGAGACGCCCATGCTCTTCTCGGCGGCGGGCGGCGCCGCGGCGCAGCCGTTCGTGACGGCATCGCGCGCGCTCGGCAAGGACCTGTACCTGCGCATCGCGCCGGAGCTCTTCCTCAAGCAACTCGTCATCGGCGGCTTCGACCGCGTCTTCGAGATGGGCAAGGTCTTCCGCAACGAAGGTATCGACGCGACGCACAACCCGGAGTTCACCATGTGCGAGTTCTACCAGGCGTACGCGGATTACCACGGGCTCATGGCCACGGCCGAGGACATGATCTCTGATATCCTTCCCCACCGCCATCACCACGGCTGCCTGCCCGAGCGCTTGCGGGGGCGAAGAGACTGATGCCGCCGCCGTGTTCCTTGACGCAAGAGCTTCTCTCTCTCTCTCTCTCTCTCTCTCTCTCTCGTACGCATCGTCAAGGACGTGACAGGAGGGTCGCTCAAGGTCGCGTACCCGATCGCAGTCACGAAGCCCCGCGAGCCGACAGACGACGCGAAGGACGAGGCGAAGCAGGAGGCGTCCCGTCCGAAGACGTACGAAAGCGTCGAGATCGACTTCACGCCGCCGTTCCGGCGCCTGCCGATCCTCGAGACGCTCGAGGAGTTCGTGGGCGAGAAGCTCCCGGACGTCAACGCTCCAGGTGCGTGCGTGCGCGCGAGCGAGTGGGGCGAGCGTTGTGGCTGAGGGTTGTGGCTGATTCGCCCGGCTTGGCGCCAGACTCGATCCCGCTGCTCGTGGAGCTCTGCCGGAAGCACCGCGTGGAGTGTCCGGCGCCACACACGAGCGCGCGCATCGTGGACGCGCTCGTGGCGCACTTCATCGAGCCGCTGTGCGTGAACCCGACGTTCCTGTACAACCACCCGACGTGCATGAGCCCGTTGGCGAAGGCGCATCGCGCGCAGGCGGGCGTGACGGAGCGCTTCGAGCTCTTCGTGGCGGGCAAGGAGCTCTGCAACGCCTACACGGAGCTCAACGACCCGTTCGACCAGCGCCAGCGCTTCGCGGCGCAGCAGCAGGACCAGCAGCGCGGCGACAGCGAGGCGCACAGCAAGGACGACGAGTTCTGCACGGCGCTCGAGTACGGGCTGCCACCTACGGGCGGCTTCGGCCTCGGTGTCGACC
>JAASFS010000784.1:0-12228 GCA_023333865.1 Globisporangium perplexum | reverse complement strand
GTACATGAACGTGGACGTGAGCGCGAACTCTAGGTTGCGGTCTGGGAAGAGCGCCTTCCAGTAGTCCACGGGCTGCGTGAGCGCCGAGAACGGGAAGAGGTACCCGACGCCCACGAGCGCGAAGAGCGCGCTCGCCACGCGCTCCTCTCTCGCGAGGCGCGCGCTCGCGGCGCTGAAGTCGCGTCCGTCCTCCAGCGACGGTGACGCGCCGTCCCCGTCGTCGTCGTAGCGGAGCGCGGCGTGCGGCAGCGGCGAGAGCATGCTGCTTATTGCTGCTGCTGCTGCTGGCAGGCTTCACAACTGAAGCAATGAATGGAATGGAACGGAAGAAATCGGACATGCTTTGCAACAGCAGATCTCAACTGGACTCGACAACAACGTCGGGGGTCTCGCAGCCAAGCTGCCTTCCTTTCGGCGCGACCCCCGCTGCTGGTTCTCCCCTTCCCGACCCGAGGCGCCTCGACGCGCGCACTCTCGCCGTCAGCAGATAGTTCTCGTACACGACGGCGCCGTTAAGCACCAGGAGCACGTCGTGGTCGAGGAACAGCGCGCGCCAGAGCAGCCGCACGAACAGCACGACGGTCGTCGCGAGGCAGTTGAAAAACACGGACATCAGCTTGATCTGGATGCTGTAGCCCCTCGAGAGGCTGCCTTCCCACACGACTCGGTTGTACGCCTCGACGGACCCGACTTCCGTGAACACGATGAGGTGGAGCAGCATGAGACTCGCAACGCCGAGAACCAGGAGCGCTGCAACCGCGAAGCGCCGCGTGACCCCGAGTTTGCGCTTCGTCACCGGCGGCAGCGCGTCGAGGCACATGAACCAGTGTGCCCAGATCCAGGACGTCGCCACCGCCATCGAGTTGTCGGGTGTCCACCCGAAGAACATGCAGGCGCATACGTGTATGCTGGTCACCTGCAGCGACAGGAAGAAGAAGTCGAAGGACATCACGAGCGCCATCAGCAGCGTGCGCTGGTAGTGCAGCGCGCACACGCCGCAGTAGACGACCGACAGCCCGAAACCTGCGAAGTGCAGCGCTTGCTCGAGAGGCGAGTGTGTCTGACTTGGCTTCAAGTTGAAGGTAACCGAGCCGGCGAACAGCAGCAACGGCAGCCGTCCAAGCCAAGCGAGCGTCTTCGCGCCGCCAAACCGAGTGAAATGGCGCCAACACGCAGACAGCTTCAAGAGCGCCGGCCTCCGCAGAACTGTGTCGCGCGCATCGATCTCTCCGAGCTGCTTCACGCACATCATCGGCTTGAGATACTCTGGACTGTGCGCACCGAGCCATTGCGATCGCTGTTTCGGTACCGATGCGGTCGTGTACATCTGCAGGTCCGACAAGTACATCACGCACTCGATCACAGTCTTGTACGAGCCGTTCGAGATGATGCCTCGCCGCCGGTACACGTTGCGACCGAGGTTCGCAATGACCGTGAAGAGTCCGCTCGTCACGAACGACGCCGCGGAAAGCTCGTGATGTCGATAGTGGATGAGGGAGAAGGTGTGCATGTCGTCGATGATCGCCAGTGAGATCGCCGCCCACGCGAAGCAATAGAGCACGGTCGCGATGACGCTGAAGAGAAGCCACGACCGCACTCTCCGGATGTTCGCGTCGACGAGGAAGTTCGCCTCGATGCCCAGGACGGTCGCGCCAACAGCGACGCCGCGAGAACCTCCCAGCATCACCCCGAACACAGCGAAGACGGCGAGATTCAAGCACGTGGAGAACCAGAAGTCGTAGGTCTGCACGAGCAACACCACGACGTCGTAGCGCAAGCTGCAGAGAGAGGAGAGCGAGACCGGGATCCAGAAGAGCAGCACGAGCGGCCCGGCGACTCGACCGACGTGCATCGGAGCCACCAGCACCATGAGGAAGAGCACGTTCGCCACGATCGCAGACGCCTTGGTCGCTCTCCGGAAGCCGATGACACGGTTGACGAAGCTCAACGCTCGGCGGCTGAGGAAGCGCGACTTGAGCGACAGCGAGAGATCGAGCACCGGGAGTTCGTGCGGCGACTGGAGCACGTACATCCACTGCGTGTCGGCGTCGGCGGGCGGTGCCGGCACGACGCTGGCCAGCGCCGTCGCCATCGTGTCGTGCGTCAAATCTCCAACTAGTTAAACCGAAATAGCAAAGCGTCCCGACAACTGCATCGTGGTCAGGTGCGCGACCGACAGCTGCATCCACTTGTCCTTGTGGTCAGGTACACGCAGCATCCGTGATTCCTGCTCCTCCTTGCGGCCGATCGGTACGTCTGCTTGCCTGCTGCACACCGCGCCGCTGCGGTTCTCCAAAGCTGTCGGCTTTGGACGCTGCGCTTCCAGCATCAAAGCCGCTTTCGTACTTAGTCGCATCAGTGCAACCACAAGCAAGCAAGAAGTGAGTGCCATTCCGACCCACGAAGCCCGATGGCACCGCCGCCGCCGCCGCCGCTGCGCATGCGCAACCAGTTTGTCGTCTCCGCGCGCGCCGCTGGGGGCGATCGGCGCCACGCGCTCGCGCTCTACGCGCACATCCGCGAGCAGGACGTCGCCTTCTTCAACAGCACCAACGACGACGACGACGACGGCGAGTCGAAGGGCGAGAGCGTCAACTACATCGAGGTTGGTGAGCACAGAGTCCATTGCAGCACGGCGATTACCACCACGCCTTCTCACACACACCGTCGCCACGTCGCAGCACGCACTAGAGCTACTGGACAGCGACGCCGACTTCGAGGCGCTCGTGCGCGACCTCGACGCGCCGCGGCATGCGGGCGACGATGCGGCGAAGAGCAGCAAGAGCGCGGCGGCGGCGGCGCCAAAGCACGCGGCGTCGGCGCTCGTGCAGCTGCAGTGGCGTGCGATCACGGAACTGAGTCAGTACGGCGTCGCGAACGTGCTGGCGGCGACGCGGAGAGCGCGGAGCGAGTGCTTTGGCTCTCCTGCGAAGAGGGAGAAGAAGAAGAGCGCGGCGGGTGCGCAGGAGCCGAGTGCGTCCGAGAGCGAGGAGGTGTATGTCGGCGGCATGTTCGCGCCGCTGCCACTGCGGCGACTGGCGGTCGAGGTGTGGCTCTACCCGCCGCAGGTGGCGCTCCCGAGCACGGGCGATCGGCTTCCGAGCGACGACCGCAGCGCCACCGACTTCTTCCACGAAGGCGGCGCCGCATGAAGATCTGGTCGTGTGTATCACAGTGGAGCTCGTGGATATTTGAGCAGTGTCCGACACCGAACCTCACCGAACCTCACCGCCAACGTGCGCACGGCCTACACGGACTATGACCGGCGCGCTGCGTCCCAGCGCGAGCGGTGGAGTCAGCGTTGGCCGATATCCTCGACTGCTTGCGACGCGGTCCGTCGATCGATCGACTCATCCTGATCGAGACCATCCGGCGCACAATTTCCGGTCCTAGCAACGACACTCCACCAGCACCGCCAACGACACACAGTCTTCACCAGCGACGCACAAACACCGACAGCGACACCGTCCGACACCGTCAGCCTTCTGTTTGAATCTCGGCAGTTGATAACAACGGTTCGACACCGTCTGCTTGATACCCTCCATTTTCGAAACGCGGTGTACACATCGAGGCAGTCAGTTCAAAGCTCCAAGTCTTCCGAGTCTTTCTCACCGTAAAGTGGAACAAATCATGTGGGTCCAAACTGGTTTACTTCACTAGTGGATTTAATACCCGCTGGATGTCGTCTGCTCGTCACGGCATGCATGTCTAAGCAGCTCCAACCTTCACTTTGGCACTTGCCTCCTCGAGTGAGTGCACTCGAGGGCTTTCGAGTCGAGCGGGTGTAGACGGACAAGCGGATGGGCTGCGCGCCGAGCACGCCGAGCGCCACGGGAGCGGCCGCCAGCGAGTTCAACCGCGCGATTCCGGACCAGTTTGAGACCTTCGGTGCGTCTGCCGGTCGCAAGGGATTTCACGGCGAACGCATGGACGGACTGGTTGACGGACTGACGGACTGACGGACTGACGGACTGACGGACTGGCTGACTCTGGCGCGGCGGACGAGCAGCGGAGCTGCAGGAGGCGCTGAGGTGCCGCCGACCGTCGGAGGTCCTGGTGAACTGTGCTCGGGGCGATGCTGACTCTTGGGATCCGGTGGCTGCAGGCGGCAGGGACTCGAGTCCTCCAACCTCATCATCGGCGTACGTGATGCGCGAGTCGCCAGACGCATGAGCTGCTGCTCATGAACTGCTGCTCACTCACCCCCGTGCTGCGACTGGCGCACTGTTCACTCGAGACAGATCGACTACACAAAGTCCAACACGGTGCGCTGTCAGCTCTCTCAGTGCTGCTCCAGCTGCGGCGGCAGCGAATGCGATGAATGCGATGAATACGATGAATGCGTCGGACGACTCACCCCTGCGCTGCAGTGGACCGGCAAGGTATCGTTCGGCGGGAAGTGCCTCCACGACATCGATCCGTCCAAGTTTGTTGTGAACCCGTACCAGGTTCGTGCATCGTACTGTCCAAATCGCTCATGTGCCGAACAAAAGGATCCGAGTACAAGTACGCCGCAGCCACGACTGAGAACTGACTGACGCGTTGACACCTCACAGAGCGTGATCTCGATCATCGGTCGGACGCTGCAGCCGTTCGATGACGACAACCTGATCCCGGCATTCGGCTTCGGCGACGCAACCACGGGCGACAAAACCGTCTTCCCGCTGCTCCCGCTCGGCAAGCCGTGCAAAGGGTTCGACGAAGTACTCCAGCGCTACGACGAGATCACGCCGGACATCGCGCTCGCCGGTCCGACGAACTTCGCGCCGATCATCTACGAAGCCATCCGGCAAGTCAAAGCCACGAACTCGTACCACATCCTTGTGATCATCGCAGGTGCGTGGGTCTCCTCCGACGACTTCGCTGGCTGAACACTTTGGTGCGGAGTGCTTTGGTTTCTCACTCTGTCGTCCCGACTGCATGCGCGCGCTCAGACGGCCAGGTCACGAACGAGAAGGAGACAGCACAGGCGATTGTCGAGGCCTCGAACTACGCGCTCTGTGCGTCTTGGTCCTTGAGTGGGATGGAGGCGTTGGTGTGTTGGTACATCGGATGCACTGACAGCAACAACGAACGCGCAGCAATCATCGTGGTGGGCGTCGGCGATGGACCCTGGGTACGCGGGGAGTGACACCTGCTGCGGTTGAGCAAGCGCGACGGCGAAGACGCTGACGTGACTGACTGGCGCTTGACCTCACACACTCCATTGCACAGGAGCTCATGGAACACTACGACGACTCGCTGCCGGCGCGCAAGTTCGACAATTTCCAGTTCGTGGACTTCAACCGGGTGATGACGCTCAACCAGGCGAAGCCGGATGTCGGCTTCGCCACTGCGGCGCTCATGGAGATCCCAGGTTCGGAAGTGCCGCTTGCGCTTGTCCCTCCGCGATATCGATACACGAAGCTGACAGTGTGAGTTGCTCGAATCGCAGAGCAGTTCAAGATCATCCGCAAGCTCAAGTACTTGGACTAGATATCTCGCTAGACAACCTCCCACGACACACACACAACATTGGTCTCGCTTTGACGCTGTACGGTGCGACTCATGCCGAGAAGAGCCCAAGCCGCTCTTGAAACATGTTCCAAGACACGACCGTGTTCTCGCTTGATCCAAACCGTGCCGATCTCGCTTCTCTGGCGTCGTGAACGTTCAGTGAGTTCAAGTCAAATACTCGCTGCCGGAGACAGTCCTCGATGGCGAACCACTCGTTGTCGCAGGTTTCGCAGAGCAGCTTCAGCTTACGCGCGATCTCGGCTGACAGGTGTTCTCCGGGAGAGCGAGTGACGTGGCGCAGTCCTGCGAGGAGCATCGCAAGCTCGGTTGGACGGAGTCGAAATCCGTTGTCTTGAAGAAGTGCGCCGAACGAGTCGAGGCTTCCGAACAGGTTCGCCTGGTGCTTTTGTCCGTCCACGGCATCGATCGACAGATAGGAGTCCAGTCTTGCGACGAGAGCGCGCATGTCCGTTTGACTCGGTGCCTTCGCCGCGCTCAGGATGTGGCGAAGCGCCATGTCCAGCGGTGTCAAGCTCATCACGTCTCGGAACTTCGCCCAGTCCAGTCGCACCACGTCTCCGGGGTTCTCGGAACCGGTACAGCCAAAGCGCGCCTTGATTGCGGCAACGACGAGCGGAGATGTGACGGGGAGGAACTGAGGGACTGCCACCACTCTGCCTGAGAACCCTCGCAACTCGATCTGGACGCACACACGCCCAAGCAACCGAGGCTCTGATCCGCTCGAAGTCGTATCGTAAACACTCGCGAAGACGTATCCAGAGGATGCAGGAGTGCAGGAGGCTTGCTCGAGGGCTGTGCGGAATGACACTGACGCTTGACCGTAGCAGCGATCGGCAGATTCGCAGCGCATCTGCAGCTCCAGCGTGTACGTTTCGAGAAAGCGAACGAAGTCTGCGCTGGAGTCGACCTCGAACGATCGAGAGCCGCGTGTTGGTACAGCGAAGTATCCACCAATCGACGGGGTGCTCGGCAGCAGGACCGGGGTCGATACGGATGGGAACCCGACGAAGCGGTACGATAACGCGAGTTGCGTCTCGGTCTTGCAAGGTGGCGCTCGGCTTGCTGCTGTTTTCACGTCGGCGACGAAGTTCTTCATCAACAGGAGCGACAGTATGTGGATCATCACGGAACCTCTCGCGGAGCTGACGCTTCGCACCAAAGGTACAGCAGCGAGCGGTGACGACTTGAGCACGCTTCTGCTGCTGTCGCGCAGCACAGACTTGTAGAACACGCCGACCGGGTGTTCGAGTGACAGTTCGATCCTGAGACTCCCAACCGAAGCGCGAGTGAATGGATTGAAGAGCTCGAGCCTGCCTGCGTGGTGACCATCGGACGACTGAAAGAGCGCGTTGAGATCCGCGGCGCACACTCCGGCAAGCTCCATGCAGCCGACGCGCAATCGGTGAAGCTCAATGCGGACTTGGCGCGCCGCTGGTGACCGGAAGAACGACGTATCTTGATACGTCTTGAAGGTGATGCCAAAGTCGATCGGATCGGCGCCAGATGCGCTCGAAGCGGAGATCACGGGCGAGATCTGCGACTCGAAGTCAAAGTAGTCGCACAGCAGCACAAGCGACACCGGAGTATCCGTTGGAAGCGGTAGATTCGGCAGCTGGAGCTCGGACAGCAAGATCTCGATGATGTTCTCGTGGCTTCCGTCTGTGCTGCTCGTGTGCTGCTGCTGCTGCTGCTGGCTGTGTGACTGCTGGGTCCTCGTGATAGCTGGGCTGAGGCTACCAGCCGCTGTGCTTATCAACGGAGTCGAAGGAATCGGAGCTCGGTGCAGCTTCCTGATCTCGGCGAGGTACTCGTTCGCTCGCTTCTCCCACTTGCACGCTTTCCGACGAAGCACCTGCATCTGCTGCGCGTGAAGGAGCTTCAGGCTTGCGATCTGAGCCTGAGCGTCTTCTTTCAGAAGCTCTGTCAGCTCGGACACCTTCGCAAGACGCTGTCTCTGAAGCGGGTTCGCTTGTGGTTGATCGGAGCGACACTTCGCACACACTGGAGCGACATCGGTCTCACGTTCGCTCGCGCCGACAGTCTCCATGAAACCGGTTAGTTTCGCTGCCGAGTCGTCCTGGAGTCGCATGTCCTTGACGGCTTTCCCCAACGCGCGCAGCATCGCCTTGTCATCTGGAGCAGTGTAGAACCGCAGCTGGAGCTCCGCCATCTCTTGTGCCATCCTGTGGTTCTCGCACTCTAGTCTGTGCTGCTCGAGTACTTCTGCCAGCCTCTCGATCTCGGCTTGCAGACTCTTCACTCGAGCGTTCAGACGCGCGTTCGTTTGCTTCGCGACGCGAACGTCCTGCTGAGCGTGTGCAGCTTGGGACTCCAGTACCTTCGCCGTCTCCTCGAGCTTTGCGATCCACAGGTTCTTCGTCTGCAGATCCAACGACATGGCGTCGAATGGCCGCGAGCTGAGCGTGGAGATCGCCTCGCCCAGCTTCGCGGTCTCGCTTCGCAGCAAGTGCACTTCTTTCTTCAGAGCGTCGTTCTCAAGCGCGAGGTCTTCGCGATGCTGAACCGTTCGTGTCTGTTGTGCGAGCTGCTGCTGCGTGCTGAACAACTGCTCGTTCAGCTGCTCGATGCGGCTCGTGCTTTGTTCGTAGAGTGCGGTTCTCGCTCGCGCTCGCTCGGCGAGCTGCTCGTATCGCGCCTCGAGGAGGCTCATCTGGCGCGCTCGGTCCCGCAGCGCGCATTGCAGCTCCTCGCGCTCCGCGAGCTCCCGAAGAGTGGGTTCGGTGTCGTTCTCGCGCGTCACCCCCACGGCAATCGCGTTCGGGTGGCGGTTCTCGCCTTTCGGGGCGATGCCGCGGCGAAGCAGCTCGTTCTCCTGGCGAAGACGATCGAGGTCGAGGTCCAGTTCGCTCAGTCGGGTCTTGAGCGCAGTCAGGAGACCGGAGAACCTTGGTGATGGCGGCGGCGCGCTTTCTCTCGCTTGATCCCAGTGAGACTCGGAGATCGGTTCGGTTTGCGCGCTGCTGTGCTTCACTTTGGCGCGTGCTTTCAAGCGAGTCGTGGGGGTGGAGGCAGAGGAGGAAGCCACGGGAGTTCGGGGTCGTGATTGAGAGGGAGACGCGGCGGTGGCACGTCGACCGTCGATCTGCCCAGTTCGCACTCTTGTCAATGCTGCAGTCGATGTGCTCAGCTCGGGGTTGTGTTCGAGAAGAGAGCGGCGTGGACGAACAAACGTACCCCGAAGAGCCGAAGCTCCAGCTCGCGCGTCCTTGTCAAGAGCAGTCGGTTCTCTTCGAGGAGTTGCTTGGTGAAGGCGTCGTTGTTGGGCAGTGCCGGCTCGTGCTTGACTGTTGTCATCGCTCTGACAAGTGCAACGCAAGCGAGCAAGAGCAAGAGCAAGAGCAAGAGAGAGAGAGAGAGAGAGATCGCGCAAGCGCGTTCGACCGTCAGCTCCGATCCTGAGGCGAGATTGCGCGATACGAGCGAACCAGCGCGCCACGCACTTGCGGTGCGAGGTCTGGAGCGCATCCAGGTGCTCGTGGAGGCGCCGATTCGCCGCCTGCATCTGCTCGTAGCGCTGCTTCCATGGCACGACGGCCGCCGCGTCCTGCGTGACGACGACCACATCCGCGACGGAGGTGCTGGCTGCTGCAAGCGCTCTCTCGCTTTTCGATCGACAGCGTCGGCGGTGCTTGTCGTGTTTGGGCGGCTGGCGAAGCTCCGACCGCGCCAGCACCGGTGCCGGCACCTCCGACACCTCCGACACCTCCGGCTCCCTCTTCCCCGCCACTGCCTTCATCACTCCGCGTGACGCAAAAGCTCGCCGTGGCGCGAGCTGAAGAGGAGGAGGGGGCGAGGACGCAGTCAGGAGTCGCCAGCGAGGCGTCACTGCGAGCCAGAAGCCAGCCACTTGGCGCTGGCCATGGTCGATGAGCGCACAAACGGAAGAACGCGACAAAAGCAAGTATTGCTTTGGTAAAGCAGCAGACTCTGCGCGACACAAGGAACGCGATGCAGAGATGCAGAGATGCAGAGATGCAGAGATGCCACCGCCACCACCACCACCGCCGCACAGCAGCACAGCAGCACTGTATGCAGCACGGCGATCCAGTCGAGAGCAGCTTGGCTCCGCGCTGTTGTTGTTCCAGCAGATCCTCGAAAAGGTACCCAAGTGCACAATTGCAGCCAAGTCTGGTTTTGTGTGGCGTTGTAAACGGTAGCGTTTGTTTCCGTTTCGTGCAACAAGCCTTCTTTTGACCGAGTTGTGTGACTTGCTATCGATCCTTTTCCGCTATGCTTTTGGTCTTGCATCGTAGGATGCACAGTGTTTTCGTGCAGTTAGTTAGAGCTTCTAATGCTGTTTGCTTTGAGTTGGCGTTTATGACACATCATCTGGCTCTCGGGCAGAAGGGGCAGCCGTATAGAATCGCTCTTCAGCTTTTGCAATCCATACAAAAACCAAGACCGAATCTATCTAGGAAACGAATTTTGAGTGCGACACTTTGGTGTGATTTCTTGCTGCTTGCTCGGAAGCCTGCTTTTTCGCGCGTGGTGTCATTTTCACGGTTTGATGCTTCTTGGCTTGGCTTATGAAAGGCACACGACCATGCTCGCTCTCCTGCAAGGCGGCGCCTGCTGTTCTACTCTCTCGAACTCCTTTGCGCACGCGCGAATCTCTCTTCGGCGCACTCGATGCTAAAAACCGGTTTGCACGGTGCCACTCTCAGCAAAAGTCCATCCTCGCTTATCTCGCTTTTTGTATGCGGGTCTTTTCGAGACACGCTCTTTGTCCACATTCTTCAAGTAGGCTACGAAGGCGATCTTCCTCCCTCTCCCTTTTCAAGTCGATAGTTGCCGCCCGAATAGTAGCGCGTGCATTTCCAAGCAACTCGCACGTGTTTGGCTCACCAAGCACTTTTCAATTCGACACACTCGCTGCTGCTGCTGCTGTGGAAAGAGAGAAGACAGCCAACAGCCACCGAACATGCTCGCGATGGAGTCCTCGACTCCACGCAGCGCCGCCGCGTCCCCGCTGCCAGCGAACGCTCTGCGCGCGTCGTTCACTCGCCGCGCGTCGATGCCGACAGTCACGGCGGCCCCCAGCGCGCTCCCGCGCTCCACCAGCGTCGGCTACAGCAGCAGAGGCGCCGCCGCCGTCGCCGTCACTCACGCACACACGAGCGCGGCCGCAGGCGTGGACCCGCGCATCCTCAAGAAGCTCTCGGCGTCCGTGTCGTCGCACTGTCTGGGTCCGCGCAAGAGCCTCTCGTACGTCGTGTCGGTCGAGACGCTCGTGCCCGGGCGCCGCGCCTTCCAGGAGGAGCGCGAAGCGTGTCGGCTCGTCACGCGCTCGGCCGACGACTTCGCGCGCTTCCGCAAGTCGCTGCTCACGCGCGTGGGCGGCCTGAAGTTCGACGCGTCGTCCGCGCTGCTGTTCGCGCTGGGTCGCGGCAGCAGCGGGCGGTGCCACTGCGAGGGCCGCGGGAAGGGGTGCGCGTTCGACGCCACCGGCGCGCTGCTCGAGCGCCTGCGCTTCTCTCGCGCGCCGTTCCTGGGCCTCGGCGCGACGGAGGAGGACCTGACGAAGCGGCAGCTCGAGATGAACAACTTCCTGCGCGTCGTCTTCGCCGTGCTGCACCGCATGCAGCCGAGCGCGTGGCGCAGCGAGTGCCTCTTCCTGCGCGACGTGCTCGCGTTCCTCGAGGTCGAGGAGGGCTTCTTCGAGCAGGTCGAGGAGCTGCTGAAGCTCAAGAACCGCCAGCTGGGGCTCCAGAGCTGGAAAGCACACGCGCGCGACACCTTCGGCTCGGGCATCGAGGTGTAGGCGACCCGTCCCCTCCCCCTCCTCCCAGCACCTCCGCCCCCAGCAGGCAGCCGCGCCACACGGTCGAAGTGTGATGCGCCTCCTCCGTCTCCACCGCGCCGCCTGCGGCTGGGACGCCACTAGTGATTAGCTCTCGAGCGCACGGCGACGCGCTCGCCTCCCTATTTATTCAACCTAACGTATCAACACCGCGGTCACGTGACCACCACCCCACTCTCTCTCTCTCTCTCTCTCTCTCTCGAGTACCTACCATGGGCTGCTTGGGCTGCTTGAGGCAGACGCGCCGCCACGTTGGACGTCAAACGGCTGCCGCCAACTTGAACTTGGCAGTGGACAGTGGACAGTGGACGAAGAGCGCAGGCGGCCGAGTGGCTGCTGCTGCTGTTGCTGCTGCTGCTGCTCCTCCGTCGCTCTCGACGCCCCCGGCTGCGGTCAGCACGGGAACGCCACCTGCCGCAGCAGCGCCATGGGGCCGTGCGCCTCGAAGAACGCGCGCTGCGCCGCGTCGCGCACGAAGAACGAGCCGATGAAGCCGATCGAGTTCACCTCGATGCCCTCGAAGCGCTGCTGCCGCCGCGGGATCACGAACACGAACGACTTCGTCAGCAGCAGGTTGTACGCCACCGGGAGCTGCGGGGAGGAGGCTCCCGCGATCGGGTACTCGCGCGCGTTCAGCTCGCGCAGCACGGCTTCGTAGATCGCGAGCAGTCGGTCTGTTGAGCGCGTGCCACCAGCATCGCGGTCACTGCGGGTGAGTCCAGAGTCGCGCTGGAAGGAACCGTCGAGCGATGGACGCGCAGCTCATTGTAGGACCAGTACACACACCTGCCGCGCGCTCGCTCTCGCTCTCGCTCTCGCTCTCGCTCTCGCCGTCGACATCGTCGAGGTCGACGCGGTGCAGGAAGTGCAGGAACGGCAGCTCCGGCAGG
>JAASFS010000783.1:0-12253 GCA_023333865.1 Globisporangium perplexum | reverse complement strand
TGGAAAAGCTGACCACCACCGCCATCCTATCGCCCGCAGGAGCTGCTGGCACACGTGCTCGTATCCCAGGGCCACGTGCAGCGCGCTCGCGTGCTCCTTCTCGCGCTGCGCGGCGGGAACCAGTATGAGGAGCAGGAGAGTGTGCTGGGGTTCCAAACGGCGCTCTGCGAGCTCGTGCTGGGGGACCTCGACGCCGCACACGCGCAGCTCGCGCGCGTCGACTGTCGAGCGTCGCTGCCGCTCGTGCACGTGGACGCGCGGGCCGTGGAGCACGCGCTGGGCGTCGCGACACGGGAACAGCGTCGGCGTTGTCGCACCACGAGCGGGTGCACGCGAGCGTAGCCATTTTGTTTTCGCAGAGCGACTGCCATCAAGTGGAAGTGGCAGTCTCTTCTTGCATAGTGTATGAACAACTCCAATTCGACTCGCTCGGTTTGTATCAGCTCTGAGATTCGAATCTTGCACATCAAGAGCTCCATGACTCGCGCAGCAGCTACACGCAGCGCTCCGAGCGGCACTCGCCACGCCCACCGCCACCACACCCGCCGCGCTCGTCGCCAGCAGCCGGGATTCACGGCGGACGAAGCGGCGGCCGTCGTGCGCTTCGCGGCGTCCAAGGTGGCGGCGGTCGTCGGGCTGCACGAGTTCGGCGACCCGGCCGACGACTTCCTCGAGGTGCGCTGAGCTTCTCCCTCTCTCTACGCGCAACTCTCTCTCTTCTCACCCAATCTCCTGTTCTCGAGCAGCTACTGTACCAAGACCGCGAGGAGCTGCTCGCCGCCGACGCGCGTGCGCTGCGCCTGCAGCTCGTCACCAAGGACGAGGAGCTAGAGGCGCTCGTGGCGCAGACCGCCACACACCGGCGCCCACGCGGCTCGAGGCGGCGCGCGAGCTGCTCGCGGACGTCGACAAGCTGCTGGCGACGGCGCAGCAGCAGCGCTCGCTGGACGCGCAAGGAGCGCGCGACGCCACGCGCATGCTGCGGCAGAAGATCCACCACAGCGTCGGCGTGCGCAACGAGCACCTGGCGCTGCGCGCGTACGAGCGCCAGCACGGCTGCGCCGTGCGGCTCACGAACGCGCACTGGTACTGGCTCCGGTTCCCGCCGCCGCCCACCGACGCGGAGGTGGGTGACGTGTTCGCGGCGCTGGACGCGCAGGCGCGGCGCCGCATCGTGCCGAAGCACCCGCGGGCGGCGGGCGGCGGCCCGAACCGAGGCGCTTCTCCGAGAGCGGAGGCGGCAGGCAGTGATGACGACGACGGAGATGACAACGACAACGACGACGACGACGACGACGACACTCGAGCGCAGGAGCGCGAGGCGGAGAGCTGCTTCTTCTCCATCTGCGGCATGGTGGACGGCGTCGTGGATGTGCTCGGGATCGCCGACGACGGCGAGTGGACGCTGTCGCCCGCCGTCGTCGAGGTGAAGAACCGCATGCGCGCGTTCCGGGACCCGCCGCCACTGCACGACCACGTGCAGATGGCAGTGTACATGAAGCTGCTGGGTGTGGCACAGGGCGAGCTCGTGCAGTGCCTCAACACGGACCGCGCGCGCATCCAAGTGTCGCGCGTCTCGTTCCACGCGTTCCCGCTCGGCCCGCGGCGCTGGCGGCGCGAAGGCGAGGACGACGGGACGGAGGACGGCGACCTGTGGACGCGCGTCGTGCTCCCGCGGCTCTACCAGTACACAGCGGCGCTGCGCAAGGTGCGCGGCGACGAGCGCTCGCGCCTCGCGTTCCTCGGCGGGACGCCGGCCACGCGCCTCGAGATGCTGCGGCGCGAGTGCGACTTCCTCTAGTGGCGCCAGGGACGACGACGGAGCGAAGGCACGAGGGTTCCTGTCGGCGCTCTACATGAGGTGGCAGCGGCTCGCGCCTCTCGCTTTCTTGGCTTCGCTCGCGCGATCCTCGGCCTCGATGGCGTCGGCCATGGCGGTGCGCCCCTCGTCGTCGCCGCCGCCGGCGCTCGCGGGCACCGACGCGCGCACGATCGTGTCGCAGAACGCGAGCTCGGCGTCCGAGACCTGGATCTTGGCCGCCGCGGCCGAGATGCGGTACACGGCCTTGAGCACGTTGTCGCCGTTCTGCGCCGAGACGAGGAAGCCGCCGGGCAGCTGCTGTGCGCGCACGAAGGCGTCGTGCTTGTCCTTGGGGACCGCGCGGTGTGCGACGAGGTCGATCTTGTTGCCGACGAGGTAGATCTGCATGGGGCGGTTGGCGCTGGCGGCGGCCCGCGCGGCGCGCAGCCAGTCCTCGGCGTCGCTGAACGACTGCGCGTCCGTGACATCGTAGCACACGAGCGCGACGTGGACGCCGAAGAGATACTTGGCGAGCATCTTGCTGCCGATGCTCTGGCCGCCGATGTCCCAGACCTGGAGCACCACGCGCTGGTCGCGCGGGAACTGGAGCTTCTTCTCGAAGAAGTCGAGCCCGACGGTCTGCTTGTACACGCGCGCGAAGCCGTCGGCCACGAAGCGCGCGATGAGACTCGACTTGCCCACGGAGCCGTTGCCGAGCAGCACGAGTTTGATCGCCGGGTCGCCGCGGCTCTGCATCGTCGGCGGCGAGAGGACTTAAGAGGTGATCGATCACCGCAGTATTTACGGTTCTCTCTCGCGTTCTCTCTCTCTCTCTCTCTCTCTCTCTCTCTCTCTCTCGTTCTCTCTCTCGTTCTTTCTCGTTATCTCTCTCTCGTTATCTCTCTGCTGCAGCTGCAGAGTACCTCTGCTGCGCCTACGCAGCGGCTCGTGCCCTCGACAAGCGGCGCCGCGGAAGGCGTCGTGGGAGGCGGATGGAGATCAGCGCGGCAGCTCCGCCACTCGGGCACCGCTCCTTCCACCCGCCGCGATCTGGCGCCGCAGGAGCCGCGTCGGCGCGCGCCGGCGAGTCGTTCGCGCGCGACGGTGTCCGAGAACCGACAGCCTGCCGCCCGCATCATCCGCTCGGGCTGCTCGTGTCCTTCGGGACGAACGCCTTCTTCTGCTTCTGCCAGGGGGACGAGGAGAGCGCTCGCCGCACGTCAGCCGCAGAGCGGAGAGCTCACTCGAGAGAGTGAGAGTGGGAGACGCACCCGATCGCCTTTGCCCCCAGCGCCGCCACCGCCTTCCTTCTTGGAGCCACCACCACCAGCACCACCAGCACCACTACCTTCCTTCTTCGCGCCACCAGTGCCGCCGCTTTTCGGCTCACGGCGTCGCTGGCTCTTCGCCTCGCCGCCGCCGCCGCCGCCGCCGCCCTTCGCTTCGCCGTTCGCCTCCGCGGGCTTCGGCTCCTTCGGCAGGCGTTGGCTCTTGCTCCCGCCGCGAGCGCGGCCTGCGCCGCCCGCGCCGGACTTGTCCTTCTTGCCCTTGTCCTTCGCGTCGCCACTTCCGATGGCGGCCAGCGCCGCAGGACGCGCGCTCTCAGAGGCGCCGGACGCTGCCTTGGCCGCCTTCGGAGCCATGATGCGGACCATGCCGGGCTCAACCGCGCTCGCCGGCGCCGCCTCCGTCTTGGACGAGTTGGTACGCGTCGGGCGGGTCTTGCGAGGCTTCGCGCCAGCGTCTGATGCGCGCGCACAGAGTGAGCCGCAGCGCCGGGGACAGCAGGACGGTGCCATGCCCACACGCACCCGCAGCTGCCTCTTTGCGACGGTCCTTCGGTGTTTTGGGCTTCTCCTTGGCCGCCTTCTGCGCGACCACCACACGCACGGTCAGCGTCGCCCTCGTCCTCGCGCTGCACGAGCTCAGAGTGGCGCGCACCTCCTTCTTCTTCGGCTGGCGCTTCGCTCCCTTCTCGAACGCTTTCCCGACCTTCCCCTGCACGCAGGACGCAGGACGCACACACGCGTCAGCCGCCGGCGCGACCGCCCAGGCGCGCCGCTCGCTCGCTGCCCGCACCTTCCCCTTGTCGCGGACCTTGCGCTCGTTCATGTACTTGACGAGCGCCGCCACGGGCTTCTCCGCGACCTCCGCGGCGTCCACCGAGTCCGCCACCATCTCTGCGCTCGGCAGTTTCTGCGCGCGACGCACGCCCGCCGGTCAGCAGCCGCTCCCACCCGCGCGAGCGCCGCCACCGCTGCCGCGCGTGCACGCACCTCCTTGGGCTTCGCGAGTTCCTCGAGGAACGCCAGGTACTCGGGGTCGCGGTCGATCGAGCCCATCTTGACGTCCTTGCGCTGCTTCTCGCGCGGCACCTTCTGGTACGGCGCGAAGTCGACCTCGAGCGCACCTTGGCCGTCTGCGCGCACCGCCAGCGTCAGCGCCGAGCTCTCCCTCTCTGCCTAGTGTGTCGCCGCCCGCACCTTTCGCGTCACCGCCGCCGAGCACGTGGCCGTGGAGCGCGACGATGAGCTTGCGCGCCTGTTCGTGGTCCTTTTTCAGGTCGAGGTACATGCGCGCGGGCGCCGGCGCGCGGTTGCCGCCGCGCACGCGACCGGCCACGAAGCGCCAGAGGCTCTCGCGCGCCACACCCTGCGCCGCCACGAGAGCCCAGACGTCCTCTTGCGCCGCCGCATGCGGGATGTTGCGGATCAGCACCTTCCGCACCACGGAGGCACCGCTGCTTCCCGCGCTGGCGCCGCGCGCCGCCCCGCGCGTCCGAGCGCCGCCGCCGCCGGCCGCCGCCGCCGCCTTGCGCTTGCTCTTCTCCGCCTGCTGCTTGCCGGCGCCAGGAGCCGCAGCCGCGGCGCCTGCAACAGCAGAAGTTGCGGCGACAGAAGCGCCGCGCCCCCGCCCACGTCCCCGGCCTCCGCCTCCTTTGCCGCCGCGGCGCGCACCGCTCGGGAGCGCGGTCGCCCCCGCTGCTGCTGCCGCACCCGTCGAAGAGCTCATCGTCGTCGTTAGACTTAGTGGGCGAAAGCCAAGTGTGCCATACACACAGGCACACTAGAGTGTAGCCATAATAATGGAGCAAATGTACCACTGTAAATGGTACCTGTAGCCACCTTGACTTCCGATCACAGATACGCTTGAATGCCTCTTGGTGCCTGACCTCCTGCCTGCTCTTACCGCAGGCTCGCGTGCAAGACGATCGTACCAGCGACCGCTTTCGTCGAAGCACGCGTCCCGCCGTCTCCGTCTCCGCTGCCGCTGCTCTTGGAATTGCCAGAGCGCCGCCGAGTGCGCCACGGAGCCAAGCTCCGTCGTCACGCGCTGTCTCATCTCGAACGTGGCGTTCTCTGCCACGATCTCCAGGTGACTCAGCGCCTCGCTTCCCTGGATCACGAACCCCTGAGTGGTGCCTCCGACTTCGCCGTCCGTGAAGCCCAGTTCGTACCGAAGGTGCCTGCGGCGGCTTCTTGCTGCTGCGTCTGGCGAGTCCGGCTCGAGTGCGTCGCCCGCCAGGCAGCTGGTGCTTGGGCTGCGGGTCTGCTCCTAGCTGCAGGCTGCAGCGGCGCTGGCGGACGAAAGGCACCGCTGGCGTCCTGGCTCAGCCAGTCGGCGGCTCGCTGCCGTCCGAATGCCTCGCAAGCGGCGCCAACTCGACTCCGTCGCGCGTGATCCGCGGTGCGTGCACCGTCACCTGCGGCTCCGACGCGAACACTTCGCCCAGCGATGCGTACGCGGTGCCGCCGTCGCCGTTGCACCACGTGCACTGCCAGTGGTGCGTCGCGTGCGTGTCGCGCGTGAACTCGCCGCGCGGGAACTCCCGGAGCCACGCGCACGCGCGCGCCGCCGCCGCGTCTCGACGCTCTCGGCACGCGCGCTCGAGCGTCACCATGTTCCAGTACGCGACCTCCGGGTAGAAGAACGCGGGCGGCAGCACGGCGGCACTCGAGTTCGCGCTCGCGTCCGGGAAGTGCGCGAAGAACGTGCGGTTGAGGATGCGTGGCCCCGTGAGCCCCACCGGGTCGCGGTCCCGCTCGCGCTCGAACTTGGCGCGGATCGCGTCCAGCAGCGCGAGCCAGAACGGGTGCCCCGGCCGCGACGCCAGCAGCGCGTTGCAGAGCGAGACGGACTCGCTGCGCTCGAGCAGCACCGTGTGCGCCTGCGGCTCGGAGCTCACGAAGAGCTCGTGCGCGCGCGCCAGGCGGTCGAGCGGCTGCACGCACTCGAAGTCCGCGTCCGCGTAGATCCCGCCGACGCTGTGCAGCAGCGCGTAGCGCGCCATGTCGGCCAGCGCGATCTTGCCCACGGCGCGCGCCACGTGCGCGTACTGCGGGTAGCGCTCCTCGAAGAGCAGCAGATTGTCCGCGTCCGTCCAGAACACGTACGTCCACGCCGGGTGTGCGCGCGTCCAGCTGCGCATCCACGGCGCGAAGCGCTCCGGGATCGCCTCGCGGCTCTTCCACGACTGGTGGATGATGCGCGGGATGGAGGACGGGGAGGAAGACGTAGCGTTGATGCTGCGGCTGGGGACGGAGACGCGGCGCGAGCGCAGAGCGGGCGGCGCGCGCGCGAAGAAGGCGGCCGCGCTCAACAGCGACGCCGCCGACAGCAGCAGCAGCAGCCAGCGCAGGCGCGACGCGAGACTCCGGCCGCCATTCGGGGCGGCGCTCTGGTCCTCCGCCATGGGAAACAACTTGGAATTTGTATGCACCGGACACGGCGAGCTGTGCAGCGCAGACCTCTCACACTCGAGACGAACGCCTTCGCCATGCACGTCGCTTACAGCTTCGTGGGCGAGCCGAGGTTGAACTCCTCGAGCCGGCGGATCATGGGCGTGCCGCCGTCGCCCTCGAAGCTCGTGTTGGTGATCTCGATGCGCTCGCGCATCTTGTCGAGCGTCTCCTTGAGCATGTCGCCGAACTCGTGCGCCATCTCCTCCATCTTGGCCTTGAGCTCCTGGACCTCGACGTTCTTGGCCGCGATCACGCGGTCCTTCTCGCGCCGCAGCTCCTCGGAGCTCACGCGCGCGAGTTCTGCCGCGCCACACAATCAAGGCGCAAGCCGAAAGGCGGCGTCAGTGCGTCAGTGTGTCAGTGCGTCCTGCGTCCTGCGTCCTGCTACCTGCGCACGCACCGAGTTGGTCGCGCAGCTCCGTGTTAGCGTTCTCCAGCGCGTTCACGCGGTTCAGCAGCTCCTCCTGCATGCTCTTGTACTGGCGCGTCATGTCCTGCGTGATGCCGAACGTCTCGACGCGCTCGCGCTCAAAGTCGCGCTGCAGGTCCGAGACGCGCTCCTGCAGCTCACGCTTGGACTCCATGGCCTTCACGGTCAGCTCCTGGCGCTCCGCGAGCTGCATCTGGAGCGACCGGTTCGCCGACAGGAAGAGCTTCGCCTGCTCCTCCGGCGTCAGCACACCGCCGTTCTCCGCGCCATCGTCTGGCGGAACGCGGCGGCGGGTGAGCGACGTCCTCCGCGCGCACGCAACTCGCACTCGACGCACCTTTCTTCTCCTTGCCCTTCTTGCCCTTCTTCTCCTTCTTCGGTCCCATGGCGGCGGCCAGCGACCCGCGACCCGCGACCAGCGACCAGCGACGCGAAGACTGAGGACGGAGCAGGCGCCAGACGCAGAGTTACACGATTCATATTAGTGGCATGGGCTCCGGAGCTCCGGAGCTCAGACTCGCTACTGCGGCGGCGCGTCCTTGCGCGACTTGATCTGGCGCTTGGGCTTCCCCAGCTCGCACTGGTTCACCTGCTTCGCGAAGCGCAGGGAGCAGAGGCTCTCGCTCGCGGACTCGAGCGTCGGCGACAGGTTCACCATCATGAGCGTCTTGCCGTCGCCCGAAAGACTCGACTGGAGCAGGTACGTCAGCTTCGAGTTGCGGAACGGGATCTGCGGCGGAGGCACGAGCGTCAGGCGGGCGAGTGCGCGACCTGATCCCAGGCAGTAGCAACGTACATGAGACGACTTGTTCCCGATCGCGGTGAACACGTCGGCGAGGCAGCTGAGGCTCTTGTTGATCGCCTGCGTCTCCTTCAGCCGGTCGCCCGACACGTTCGACCTCGACGCTCGCTCGCTGCCGGCGAGGTCGACGAGGTTGAGCTTCCCGTCCAGCGACACGCCCTCCGTGTCGTTCACGCCCTGGAGGTGCAGCGTGAACACGCTGTGCGATCTCGACGACTGGGCGTTCATGTCCGTGCACGCGACGCTTCTCGCGCGACTCGCTCGCTCCATCAGCGCTTCGACTTGCTCCATGGCCGACACGTCGACAAGCGTCAGGTCAGGGACGTGCACGCCGCCCTTCGCGTCCTTCTTGATGCTCAGCTTGTTCTCCGCCTGCTCCTTCCCCGCGAGCAGATCCTTGAGCGACTCGTTGTAGATCTCCAGGAAGGACACCTGCACCGAGTACGTCCAGCCCTGTAGCTTGAGCAGCTCGCACTCCTGCAGCACCTTCTCGATCGACCGAGGGATGATCCCCCGCATCTGCCCGTTCCCGCTTCCTTGCATCTGAACATTCAGTGGTACCAAGCAACACGAAGCGATCATGAGTCGCACTCCCTCGGCCGCGCCAACCTCGCAAGATCGCCGCACCGTGTGAGTCTTCCCGGACCCAGTTTGTCCGTACGAGAAGAGGCACACGTGGTACCCGTCCAGCGACGACTGCACGAACTCGGAGACCTCGTCAAAGACGGCGTCCTGGCCCATGGAGGGGGCGAACACCTTGTCGAACGAAAACGCGTACGACTCGGGATCCGCGCTCGCGCCTGCCTTGCTCGGCTTCTTCAGCTTCATCGTCTGTCCGTCGTACTCGCACGAGATGGCGGGGACGAGATCCGTCCCGCCCGCGCGATCAGACGGCAGGAACGGACGCGTCCGTGCGAACACGCGCACGTTCCCGCGCAGTTCCTGCAAGCACGCGCACATGCGCAACCGTTAGCTCAGCGGCAGCAGCAGCAGCGACAGAGAACTTGTCCTCACCTGGATGGTGTTGTGCATCGTCCTGCGGAGCTTGTCGCCGGCCTTCACCTTCTCCTGAAGCTCCTCGATGAGTTTGTCCTTCTGCGCCACCGTCTGGGTCCCCTGGTTCGAGAGCTCCTTCAGGCGGAGACGGAGCACCTCCGCCTCTCGCTTCACGGTGCACAGCTCCTCAAGATCGCCGTCGCGCACGCTCGACACTCGCTCGCGCAGCGTCTTCACCTCGCTCTCCAGGCTCACCTTGTCTTCTTGCAGCCGCTCCAGCTCGCGGTGGAACAGCTGCTTCTCGTGCGCGAGCCTCGTGTCGAACTCTGCAGCTTGCAGACCCGCTTTGCTCGCGGCGTCATCTCTCGAGATCTGCAGCATCTTCATCTCCGACCGGGTCGCCTCCATCTGCGCGTTCACGGCGACGTGCTCGTTCCGCAGCTCTCGCACCTGGTTCTCGAGCATCTGACGAACGCCGATCTCCACACTCAGCTGTCGCGCGCTCTCTTGCACGCCCGCCTCGAAGTTTCGGAGCTTCGCGAGCGCCTCCTGCTCCTTCTGCTCCGCTTGGCTCCGAGAGCTCGTGTTTGCCTGCAGCCGCAAGATCAGATCGCCAATCGTCAGCACACGACACTCTGACATACTGCAGCTCCGCGACCAACACATGCCGCACCTCCAACTGCTTCTTGAGATCGCGAAGCGTTCCGGCGTTCTCCACCTCGGACCGCTCCAAGTCGCGCACGGTCTTCTGGAGCGCCTCGATTTTGTCCGCGAGCTCCTTCTTCTCCACCTCCAGCTTCGTGTTCGCAAACGACGTGAACTTCTGGATCTCGGTCATCGTCGTCAGCATCTTCATGATCTCCTCCTCCTTCTGCTTGAGCTTCGCCTTGAGCTCGTTCGTCTCGCTCAGAGTCGACGTCTGCCGCATCTCGAGCGACTGGTTCTGTGCGTCGAGAGTGCACTTCTCCATCTCCAGGGCCGACCGCCGCTCGCGCTCCTGCTTCAGCTCGTTCTCACAGTCCTTCGCGCGGTCCTTGAGGTTCTCCTTCTCCTTGTTGGCCGCCGCCAGCTCCTCGCGCACGTTCGTGAGCGTGGTTTGCAGGCGCTCGATCTCGCCGCTCTTGCTGTTCATCCACGACATCATGACACCAGCACACCAACGCACAGTGAGCGCCGGCTCGCACCCGCGGGACCGCTCCGCGAACCAACGCACCGCTTCTCCTCCTCCGAGTCCTTCCGCTCGTAGAAGTGCTGCAACTCCTTCTTCTTCTCCTCGTACAGCTGCACGCGATCCGTCAGTGAGGCTTGCTGTGACTTGAGCTCCAGCGTCAGCTGGTCGTTCTGCTTCTGCGCCTGCTGCAGCTGCGACTGGAGCCGCTCCGCGCTCTCCTCGAGCAGGATCAGCGACTTGGACGACTGCTGCTCCGACTCCTGCAGCCGCGCGTTCTCCTGCAGCAGCTTCTGCGTCTGGCGGCTCAGCGCGTCCTTGTCGTCGCGCAGGCGGCTGAGCTCGTCGTGGTACTGCGACCGGATCGTCTCCTTGCTCTTGAGCGACTCCTCCAGCACCATGAGGCGCCTCTCGACCACCGCTCGCTCGGCCTGGAGTTTGTCGTCCATCGTCCCGACAGTCGCGTCACAGCTGCGGATCTGCCCACGCAGACACGCGGCGCAGGTGGCGGTGCGTCAGTGGCTCCGTCCGACCCGCTCAGCCGCCTGGCGCACGGCGCTCGTACCTCATCGCACACGGCGCGCACTGCGGCCTTGAGCTGCCGGATGTACCCGAGCTGCTCATCCTGCCGCGCTTTCGCGTTGAACTTGCTCGCCTTGGAGCGGAACTTGAGCAGCTCCTCGAGCGCCTCCACGCGGTTCTCGGCGAACGCCGCGGCGAACGCGTCGCGGATGCGCGTGGAGCGCAACGCGACTGGCGGAAGCGCGTCGCCGCCTCTCTCGTCCACCGCGGCTGCGGCTGCGGCGCCGCGAGGCGACCGCTTTGGCATCGTGAGCGCGCTGCGCGTCGCGGTCGGCGCCGGCAGCGCGGACGCCTTTCTCCCCAGCAGCAGCGTCGTCTTCTGCTTGGTCGCCAGCGGCTCGTCCACCTCCGGCGCCGCCGCCGCTCCCAACAGCAGCTGCTGGTTGGAGCCTCTGCGCGCCACCGGCGGCCGCGCAAGCGCCTTCTCCGCCAGCGTCAGCTGCCCGCGGCCGCGCGTCGCCACTGTCGGCGCCGTCTGTCCACGCGTCCGTGCGCCGGCAGAGCGAGTGAGTCGAGCGACCGCCGCTTTCCCGCCGCCGCCCCCATCGGCGCGCACACGCACCTCTGCCGCCGGCTCCGCCTTCACATCTGCGGCCTCGTGGTCGCTCTGGTTGCTGCTAGCAGCGGTGGTCGACACCCCACCTGCTGGTGCTACTGCTGGCGCCGCTGGTGCTACTGCTGTTGGTGGTGGTGGTGGTGGTGCTACCACTGCAGCCAGCGCCGGCGCCGGCGCCTTGAAGCCGAAGCGTGAGACGCTCGTCGTCGTCGCCATGCGGCGCTGCTTGCTGGGCGGCGGTGGCTCGTCGTCTGCCGCCGGCGTCGCCGTCGCCGTCGCCGTCGTCCCCCACGCTTCCGCCTTGCGTTTGAGCATCTCGGAACTCCTCGTCCCAGACGCCTTTCTATTTGTGACGGCGCGCGAAATTCAAAAATGCAAAACAAGAACGTGGAGTTTGCTGGCCAGCTGCCTCATGCCGCCCGCCTCGAACGCGCCGCCGCCTTCTCTCGCTCGGGGCTTGCGGAACGCGGGCCGCCGCGACGTGTGCAAGAGCCCGAGCGCCGCCAGCCTCTCGCACGCGAGCGACGCGGCAGACGCCCGCGCGAGCGCCTTGGAGCCCTGCAACTCGCCTTCGAACGCGCTCAGCACGAGCGCTTCGACTCCCGTACTGACGGCGTTCGTTGTATCGTCGCCGCGCGCGGGTCGGAGCGGCGGCAACTGCAGTTTGACTCGAAACAGTGGCGCCTGTGACTTCGCGTCCTTCGTCTCCACGAAGCTGTACAGGCTCGCGCAGTCGTCTGGCGTGGAGTCTGGGAGCGACTGGCAGAACTCGTTGATGCACGTGGCGCTCGAGCTCAGAGGCACCGCATCTGCATCGTCCATGGCACCACGAGGAGAGAGGTCCTCCGTACGCGAGAGTTCGTTCGCGTGGCTGTCGTTCTCCAAGCTTGAGAGCAGCAGCTACACCGGTGGAGAGCGTTCGTCATTCTCCGAGTCACTGAACTCACGGTCGTCGAACTGCCGCTGCTGGGGCTGGAGCGGGATCCACGTATCCTCGTCGCCTTGCGCCACGAAACAGTAAACTGCGCACGACGTCTGCTTGCCCGCCCTCTCGAGGTCGAAGCAGAGCCGCGCGAGCTGTGCGTACGAGTGGTGGCGCTTCTCCGAGAGGTGGCACTCGTCCATGAGCAGCACGTTGACGCGCTCGAGGCGGAGCGCGTCCGTCTCCACCGCCTG
>JAASFS010000782.1:0-12303 GCA_023333865.1 Globisporangium perplexum | reverse complement strand
GCTTGCTTCTCCAGCAGCGCGAGCGCCTCGTCTTCGTCGATCTCCACCTCGTCGTCGTCGTCCAGCAGCGTCTCGTCTTGACTACTTACCTCGTCGCCGTCCGTCGCGCTCTCTTCGTCCACCGTCTCGCACAAGAACTGCTGGCGTCGGGACTTGCAGATCTGTGAGGCGAGGACGAGACTCGCAGATCAAGTCGCTCAACTTCAGTTTGTGACTATGCGAATTGTTTAAGTTAGGATTGATATTCTCGTTATGGCCTCTCCGAGCGAGTTCATTGTTTTGTAGTGCAGATACTTTGATAAATTAGTATTATATCCAGACTAAGCTCTCTTCTTCCGCCCCTGCGTCAGTTGCGAGAATCATCAGCGTCAGCACCACCACCGCAAAGCTCTGGTCTGCGCCATGGCGAAGGAGACGCAGAGCCTGCTGCCGCTGGACGCGTCGCCCGTGCAGCAGCACAAGTCCATCATCCTCAACGTCTGCTCCTTCATCCTCGTCACGGAGGTACGCGAGCGTCCGTCCTCCCGACCCCCGAGGGGGCTCTTGCGCTCATTCCTCGCCCGCCCTTGAGTCTCACTCACTCGCTCGCTCGCTCGCTCTCCCCAGTTTTGCGAGCGCCTGGCGTACTATGGGCTCACGGGGTCGCTCCCCATCTTCTTCCACAAGCACCTCGGGCTCAACAACAACCTCGCGGCCGAGCTCAACAACGCGTTCACGTCGCTCTCGTACCTCACGCCACTCATCGGCGCCTACGTCGCGGACAAGTACCTCGGCCGCTTCTCCACGTGCGTTCCGTTCCCCCCTCTTCTACTCTCCTGCTCTCCTGCTCTCATCGCCCGCCTCGCGATCGGACTCAATACTGACGCCTGCGCAGCATCGTGTGGTTCTCGCTGCTCTACCTGGCGGGGCTCGCGCTCTGCGTGGTGGCGTCGGTGCCGACGATCTCGTCGCTGCCGCTCTTCATGCTCGGGCTCTTCGGTGGCGTGGCGTTCGGCGCCGGCGGCATCAAGCCGAACGTCGTGGTGCTCGGTGCGGACCAGTTCGACATCCGCGTGCCGGAGCAGCGCGCCGAGAAGGACAGCTTCTTCAACTGGTTCTACTGGTCCATCAACATCGGCGCGACGTTCAGCTACGGCGTGCTCACGAACCTCGCGGTGAACGGCGTCCCGCCTTACATCTCGGAGGCCTACGGCTTCTTCGCGTCCTTCGCGATCCCGTCGTCGGTCTTCGTGCTCGCGTTCGCGGTCTTCTACTGCGGCAAGGCGCGCTACCACCGCGTGGCGCCGAAGGGTAGCGCGCTCAGCACGTTCTTTGCCGTGCTCGTGGAGGCGGGCAGCCGCTCGCGTCGCGGCAAGCTCGTGCTCAGCGGCGGCTTCGCGTTCGTGCCGGGGATCCTGCTCACGACGGTCTCGTACTTCGTGGACGAGCCAATGTGGCACCTGGTCTTCGCGCTCACGGGCGCCGCCGCCGTGTTCTACGGCACGATCGTGCTCATCGTCTCGGGCGGCTCGACCGAGTGGATCCGCCTCGCGTCACGCCAGAAGGGCGGCTCGCACCCGGCGACCGAAGTCAAGGACGTGATGCAAGTGCTTCGGCTATCGCCGTACCTGAGCACGATCATCATCTTCTGGGCGGTGTACGCGCAGCAGACGTCCAACTTCGTGCTCCAGGGCTGCCAGATGGATCTCCGCGTTGACCGCCGCGATGCCAACTCGACGCTCATCTCGGCGGCGATGCTCAGCATCTTGGACTCGGGCGTGATCCTCGTGTTCATCCCGATCTTCGACAAGATTGTGTACCCGGCGATGAGCTCGATGGGGCTGCAGCCGACACTGCTGCGCAAGATCGGCGCGGGGCTCTTCTTCTCATTCCTGTCGATGGCGGTCTCCGGGTGGCTCGAGCAGTACCGCAAGCGGAGCGGATTTGTCCAAGGCATGGCGTCCAACTGCGGCACGGAGGGCGAGGAGCTGCCGATGTCCGACCTGAGCGTGTGGTGGCAGACGCCGCAGTTCCTGCTGATCGGCATCAGCGAGATCCTCACGAGCATCTCATGTAGGCTGTCTGCCTGTGCCGATGTTGTCATCCTCCTCACTCTCGCTCTTCGTGGACTAACGTCGGTATGTGCCTGTCCGCTCGTGTCGTTCAGCGTACGACCTGTTCTACTCGGAGGTGCCCGAGTCGATGCGCAGTGTGTGCCAAGCGCTCAACTTGCTCACGACGACGCTCGGGTACATCGTCGCGGGGGCTCTCAACAGCGTGTTCTCGTTCTGGGTCACGAGCGACCTGAACGACGGCAACCTCGAGTACATCTTCTACGTCATGGCGCTCCTCGTGCTGCTCAACATCTTCGCGCTCGTGATCGTGTCGCAGTCGTTCGAGTACCACGTGCCGCCGCCGAGTGACAAGGACATCGTCTCCGGCTTCTCGCCCGCGCTGCCGCGTGCCGCAAGGCGCCTGATCAACAAGCTCCGCCCCAACCGCAACCAGGGCTGATCGCGCACCGATGCGCATCGTGGCCGCCGCAGCAACGACGAGAAGCGGGTTCGAAAGAGTTGCTAGCTTCGAGTCGTCGGTCTGCGCAGTCGCCATCGATCGCCGCCAGCTCCCGCTCGTCGTGCGTCACCATCGTTCGTCGTCACTGTTGCACTTGGGTAATCGATCGGATCCACCACCCACCACCTTCATCTCTCGAGTCGCTGCCTCCTTGTCATCCCTGGCTTTGCCGCTGCAGGTAGGTCAGGAAGCCTCGCACCATAGACTTCGCCTCGCCGAGCGCCTCGCCCGCGATGTCCCGCGCAGTGCTCGTCACCGCCTTGGCATTCCCGAGCGTCGTCATCGCGAGGTTCTGCGCCTGCTGCACCGTGCCCTTGACCATCTTGAGCTTTGAGCTCACGCCGAGCATCTTGCGGACACTCGCGAGGAACGACACCGAGCCGTCCGCGTCCGGGAGCAGCTGCAGCACCAGCGTGCCGTCGCTGTGCCCAGAGGCGATCAAGATGACAGCTTCGCTCGGCCCGAAGCATATCGCCGAGATGGGTGACTCGACGTGGTCCGGTGACGTGTACTCTTGAACCACAACGAAGCTGCACGAAGCACGGCGAGCAGAGAGCAGAGTAAGTGTGCTGCTGTCGCTGAGCTCGCGCAACACACAACACACAAACACACAAACACACGTACTCGTCGAGGCGACAGATCCGGAGCGTCTTCGGGGCCACAACAAGGAACACCAAGTCCCCTTCCGCCGACAGCTTCACGTCGCGAACGTCGTCGTCGTCGAAGCTGTGTGCGTGCAGAAGAACGCCCGAGAGGTTGTACACTTGACACACGCTCCTAACAACAGGGACCGCTCCGCCGCGCGCGTGCATCTCGCTCGGCTCGGTCACGACCCGGGAGACTACGAGGATGTACCCTTTCATCGACAGCCGGACCTTGTGGAATACCGCTCTCCTTCCGATCGGACACAGTGGCGGTTCGAACTCGAACGCTACTTGCCCTTCTCCGTGAAGGTAGTGCACCATCCCGACTCGCTCCGAGCACGACACCGCCATCCCCAAGAACGTGCTCACACAGCAATCCTGCACCGCCTCGCTGTGGCCGCGCAGAAGCATAATCGGGCATGACGAGATGCGCGGCAGACGGAAGAGCAGGTCCTGCTTGACCCGCGAAAGCCGCCACAGCGCTAGGGTGCCGTCTTTCGACCCCGAGACAACGAGCTCCTCCTCGTCCTGCTGGTTCGGCGGGAGGCTGTACGCGAGCTTGTCGAGACTCAGACACGTGACCGAGTCAGTGTGGCCCGTGACGCTCGCTTTCCCGACGATTTGACCACTGTCCAGATCCACGAGGCGCAAGTGAAGCACACCGCCGCGGCCGCCTCCCGAGATCACCACTCGCCCGTTCGAAGAGAATGCAACCGGGAACGCCCCGCTGGTCGCAGCGTCCTCGTAAAACGGGACCCGCGGGATGAAGTCGAACTGCGAGTCTTCGTGGAACACCTCGATAAGCCACGGGGAAAGGGACTTGCCAGATGCGTCGTCTGTCGGTGTGCTGAGCAGTGCACCAGCAGTGGGCGAGGACGCCTCGTGAGGAGTTCCACCTGGAGTGTGCACTGAGACTGGCGATTCCAGGAAGAATGCGCTGTCTATCCTCGTCGCGTTCCCGGTGTTGTCTTGTGTATGTGCGGCGTCTGTAGACAACCTACTCGTCGCCGCGAGGTGAGTTGCTTCTGCAACGGATGGCGCGTCCTGTCCAGCATCAGCCATGCCTGCAAATGTTGCCGACGCCGTGCGAGTCTGCAGTGGTTGCGGCTTCGGCACCAGTTTCCAGCTGTACATATCGATCACCCCGAGCTCGTTCACTGCCACGATTCGGTCCGGAAGGATCTTGATCAAGCGCACCGCACACTGCACCACTGGCTTCACATCAACACTCGCACTCCAGTTCCGCCTCTTCTCTTGGGCTACTGGAGTGAAGTCCTGGAACGACAGCGATAGTGGCCGAGCAATGTTGGTCGCTGCGCCGCTGCCGACACTCATCCTCGCGCCTCCTGGACCGACAGGACTCGTCATCGACGACACGATCCCCGATTTCCCACCGCCACCCCCGGGAGAGACGACGCCACTCGATCCAGAGCTTGCAACAGTGCTCGATGTCATCACAGGATTTCGACGAGCGAACGCCATGGTGCTGCGCTTCGGGTGCGGAGCTCCGAATAGCTGCATCGGACACTGTCCAAAGTGCGCGATCTGGAGTTCCATCGACTCCTTCAAGAACGGGTCTTCGATCCGGTCCAGATTCACGACGCCGTAGTACGTCAGGTAGTAGAAGACGTTGTTCGCTTTCAAAGCAGCCTTGCCGCGCTGCTTGAAGCCGAAGATCAGATCGATCCACTCGTGCAAGTGCTGCGACACCAGCTCGCTCTCGAGCGCCGCGCGGTTGATGCGGATGAACTCTTCTGGCGTCTTCGCCCACTTGGGGAGCTGCACGTCGTTCACGACTTGCTGGTCGTGCCGCTTACCGAGCGGGAACTTATTCACGTTGCGGAGGAAGTTGGCGTCGCAGAAGAACTCCGGTGTCAGCTCCTTCACTTCCGACATCTGCGAGTTGCACATATCCCACGTCTCCTTGATCGAGTAGAACAGGCGGTCTGGCAGGTCGAAGCAACCTCCTTGCATGCGACGCTGAAGCTCTGCGAATGGCTGGAGACGGAAGAGGAAGAAGAGCACCACACCCGCGCACGTCGAGTAGTGCGAGCCGTACAGGAACTTCGGGATCACCGGGTCGTCGAACGAGTTGTACCGCTCCCAGTACTCCTCCAAGCGCACCGGGTTCAGCGCACCCATCGGCTTTGACAGATCGCGAAAGTTGTGCGGGTCGCTCAGGTCGAGCGAGTCGCCCTCGTAGTTGCTGAGCACCCACGGAAACACCGGGTACTGCGTCAGATCGTTGAAGCTCCGCCCGGCGAACGTGTTCAGCGCCATCAGATACTCGAAATTGGAGATATGGCGGTTCTGCCACGCTTTCGTCGTCGCCCCAAGGTTCGGGATGCCTCGGCCTGGCCACTGCTTCGGTACACTTCGCGGCAGAAACGAGTACAGGAGGCGCACGAGCTCGTTGCGCTGGTGTCTCGCTGCGAGTGGAAAATCCAGAAAGTGGTTGCTCCCGTTGCGCAGGAAGATCTCGATCGCAGAGTCCCGCAGGCGGTAGCGGCGGAGGTAGATGGCCACGATGTGGTAGTATCGCCATCGCCAGCATCGGTGCAAACCTGGCGCAGCCTCATCCGCACTCGAGCTGGCTTTCGCGCCAGAACCGGACTCGGTATCGGAGCTCGAAACGACTGGAGGATCGGGTTCGAAGGAGAGCGACTCATTGCAGAGAAACAGCATACCGCTCACGATGCCTTCCGGAATCACTCGGCGGCACACCGCTCGCGCCACGAGCTGGTCGTCGACAGCGACCGCGACCCCTTCGCCTGGATCGAAGCCGATCTCGTACTCCCGCACGGCATCGTACTGCAATCCGACCGGTTTCAGCGAAGAAGGCGGCGCGCGCATGTTCCCGGGGCTGTTCTCGACTGAAGACGAAGGTGTCTTCTCTTCATCGTCTCCGTTCGCACCGGCGCCTACCTGGTCGTACTCCAGCCTCAGATCTGTATCGCTCGCCTCGAGCTGCGCTTCAGTCGCCTTCATTTCCGAGTCTCCAGCATTGCCACTCGCATGTTCGTCGTCAAGTGTTTTCGACGGCTCTCCCTCAGATAAATCGGACGTGATGTCTTGGATCTCGCCGCCACCTTGCTCTGCGACGACACGCCCCACACGCTCCAGCAGCGAGCCGCTCACGCGCGAGTTCGGCGAGTTCAATGGACTCTGGTGCGCGACTTCGTAGTCGATCCCATGAACGATCTCGAGTGGGAGTGAGAACTGCCGACGACGGATACCAGGGTTCCCGTCTCCGCCCTCGACACCCTTGTCGCCATCGACTGGATCCTTCTCGGCAACGATCCGAAGTGCACTCAAGTCGACATCCAGCGTTCGTCTCAAGCGACCGGGATGCGGCGTCTCGTACAGCCCGATACGAAATACCTGAGATTGACGGAGCGCTCGCAACACGTCGGGAGCACTCTTCGCCAGCGCGTTGTACTGGTGCTGGGAGCGGAACGTGAACTCGTGCTTCACCCAGAGCTTCTCGGTCCACTCTCGCTTCCGGCTCGCGCGAGCATCGGCTTTCCGTTGGACTTCCAGACGATCTCTCTCGGCGACGTCGTGCAGCGACTCCATCATCCGGTTCTCTTCAACCTCGAGCGCCGCCCACAGAATTTGCTCCGTGTCGTCGACAAACTGGGTTTGGTGCTCTCCCGATCTCTCCGTCTCGTCACTGCTCCCGACTCGCAGTGAGAAGCGGCGCTGCGAGTTCCGCAAGTCCTTCGCCGCTGGGAAGTGCGGGACGAGATCGGCTTCCTCCTCTCGCTCGTGCATCTCGGTCTCGTTGATCGCCAGCGCGAGCGCCTCCAGAGAAACGATCGTAGCGTTCGCTTCCGACATCAGCCCGAGCGCTTGCACTGTTATACCTGCTACTTGAAGCTCGTCGACGAACGACCCGGACGTTGTGATCCGCAGAGCCAGCACGCGCAGCAGACTCAAGATCTCCTCGTCCTCCTGGACCAGCAGCGCGCGTCGCAAACACACCATTGCGCCAAGAAACACCTCGCGCGTTGGAATGTGATCGTACACCTTCAGCGCCGCAACCACACCCATCTCTTGCTGGAAGAACGACACCAGCACGCCAATCACCCGCTCCATCATCTCTTTCCCAGCAACGAACGGCAGCGCTCGCTGGAGGATGTGGAGCCCTGGATGTAAGCCGATGCGGTGCAGCTTGTGCGTGCTCTGGATCAGCCGCGCGCAAATGTCCAGCACCGCATTCAGCAAGAACAACTGCGCGTCCGACCACGCCCATCCTGTCAGCCCGCTTGGCGGTGCCTTCGACTGTGACGACGCCGAGGACGGAGCAGAAGATTGCCGCAGTGGCAGAGCGAGCAGCGTCTCGTGAGCCAAGTGCAGCAGCTTCTGCAAGTTCTCAGCGAGCGCTCTCGAGAGAATCGCTCGACTCCGCGCCATCCGCTGCAGCACGATCCCAGCGACTCGAGAAAGCCAATCGAGGCTCTCGCAGTACAGCTCCGACTGGCTCACACGGTCTGGAGCTGACAGCACCGGCACTGAACTCGACACACTCGCCGTCTTCTGCCGATCGTACTTGATGCGAATTGACTTCAGCGCAAGTATCAAGTCCGTGAACGATCGCCAGCCACGTGGGTTGTTCATCGCGGCGCACAGCAGCGACACAATCGTGTCGAGAACTAGATCCTCGCCAGTCTTGCTCGCATCGAAGCTGTACGCGCGACCGTATTCGCGAGAGCTTCTGCTGCCATCGCCCTCCTCGTGCTTGGAGACGTCCTCAGAGAGTGCAGCCGCCTCGGCGTCGCTCCTGTCCCCTTGGCACGAACACGCGATCGACAGTTCGAGAAGCGCTTCCGCCCACTCGCGCTTCATCGACAGCAGCTGCTGCTGCGCCAGCTCGTCGGTCTTGAGCTTGACGTTGATGTCCATCAGCACCTTTTCGCGGAAGCTGGCGCTGCCCTTGCCGAGCAGAACCGGCAAGTACGGCAGGACGCCGCGCAGCGGCAGCGATATGATGCCGCTCACGCCTTCGTCGAACATCTCAGCGACGAGTCCGCTCGTGCTGCGTTCCGTCTCTTCTGCTCGTGAAGCGCTGCCGCCGTGCGCTCGAGCAAGCTGATCCGCTTTCGTGGCGGAGTGCACAATGTTGCGGAGAGCAGCCAGCTTCACCACCGCGACGCGCTTCTCCCACGACAGCGATAGCCGCTTCCCACTGAACTGACTCGCCACCTGGATCCACTCGTCCACGCCGCTGATCCCGCCGCTGAGGTCTGTGCTGTTTCCAGCACTTGCGCCAGCTATCCCGTCGTCCGACACGACGATCCCGCTCTCGTGGATCGACGGCACTTTCGACGTCGACGCCGAGATCGGGAACAGCACCGAGTCCTTCTTCGACGGGTCGTTCATGATCACGCTTTGCTGAACTCCGAGGAGAAGCGGCGGGTTGAAGTAGAACTCCATCATGAGCTCCAAGAACCCGATCGAGAAGCTCCCTTCGCCATTCAGGAGCAGTCGCAAGTGCTCCTCGAGTCCGCACCACACAGTCCGCCCTTCGATCGATTCGAGCCAGTCGACGAGGTAGATGAACAGCGGCACACACGCCATCGCGACGCTCAGTCGAGCTGCACTCGCGTCGTGGGGAGAGCCGCGCTGGTCCGGAGAGTGCGGTTGGCGCATCAGGAACAGTAAACAGTCCATAATGTTGGAGCTGATGAGCGCAAAGCGCATATCAAGGAACGACACTGCGAGACGTCGCAGCAGCAGCAGAACCGAACGGGACACGGCTGCATCGTGGCTGGTCAGCAGGAACCGGACGATCGACCGGACGCTGCGAACGAGCGAGAACCGAACTTGCACATTGGCTGGCGCCGGCGCCGCGGCGGGCGTTGGTGGGAACGCCTTCTCGCTGTCGTCTGTCGGAACGGGCTTCGAGTCTGCTGCTTCTGCCTGGTCGCTCCAGACAATGTTGTCGAGATTGATGCTGAACACACCGCCGTGCTGGCGAGGCACAACGAACGGAGCGTAGACCCCACCGGTGGAGTTCGGTCCGCTGGATGCGCCTCCGCTCCCGCTGCTGGAAGCCGTCGCCGCCGACGGACGCGCGAATGTCGTCTCCGCTAGCTCCTCTTCTTTCACTTCGTGGACGAACACGCTCTGGTTCGTCAAGCACACCTCCATGACTTCGGTCAAGGTGTGCACGCAGTGCTGTTTCCACTCGTCGTCTTTCTTCTTGTCGGTCTGCCTCGCTGATGACGCCGAAGCCGCTTGCTGCTGCTGTGGTCGCTTCTCCGTCGCGGCAGATGTGTCCGAGTAGAACTCGCGCAGGATCTCCAGCACCTTCGGAACCGTCTGCAAGTCGTTGAACACGCGTGGGTACTCGCACACAAGGCTGTACAGCTGGTGGTTGTAGATCGACTGGGTCTTGAAGTCCGTGGACGTCCACAGGCGGTAGTCCATCAAGAGCGCGCGCACGCCCGACGCAAACAGCGGGTTCGTCGCCCAGATCGACTCTTGCAGCGGGTGACTCGTGCTCAGCAGCTCTCTCCGTCGAGATGGCAGCATTGGCTGCAAGCTCTTGATCATCTCGACGCACACGAGCAGACTTCTCGGCGTCCAGATACTGCGCAGGCGCGCCTGGTGCTTCACAAGCACGTGGCACAGCACATGGAGCACGTAGTTCTGTAGCACCTCCTGCTGGTTGCTCACGCTGTTGAGCAGGAGCCCTTTCGTGATCCACATGAAGTCGACCAGGACGTTCTCGAGCACGACCTTGAGGTCTGTGTCGGCGCTACCGTCGTGCGGGGCAGATCTCTCCGCCAGGTTGGCGCTCTGGCCGTCGTTCGAGGTGCTTCCACAGACGCGCTCGTACCCTGTCAGGATGTAATGCAGCAACACAGGCAGCCCAGCAACCCCGAGCACGCTGTGCCACGCTCCATGGCTGTCGGGGAAGACAACCTTCTGCACGCTCTTCCCCAGCCGCGCGTTCCGCTGCTGGATCTCGGCCGACACGCCCGCCGTGCTCTCCATCGTCACCCACCGAGCCGTGCTGTCGGACACGGTGCCCTCGCTCAGCCACTCGACGCCGAGTCCCGAGTAGTCCTCGTTCGCGAGGTCGTGCGCAGTGTAGCAGAACACGACTTGGAGCTTGCAGTACGCAGCAAACAGGTCGCAGTAGGGGATCGACAGCGGCGACGCTGCGACTGCCACGCCGTGGAAGTCGCCGAACACGTAGTTCGCCGCGTGGTTCAGCGGAGCCGTCGCGCACCGGTTGAACGACGAGATCGTCGGCCCCTGCGCGTACAGCAAGCCCACCACGTCCTTCGAGACCTCGTCCTGGAACATCGTGGCGCTCGCGACCTTGACGGCGGTGCCGCCCCCACCTCCGATCGTGCATTTGGACGCAGTCACGAGCCCCGACGGGTACACGAGCTCTTCCTGGAACTGCTGCGTCGTGTCGACGTAGCACGTCACCTTGCTCTTCCGCACGTAGTGCAACGAGTGCGAGAGTACGAGCAAGTGCCACTGCCCAGGCACCAGTTGGATCCGGTGCTGGATGCGCTTCCAGTCGGTCGCGTAGCTGCTGCCCGCGACCGCGGAGGCGCTCAGGATTGACGCGGCACTCTGCACGGGGCTGCGCTTGCCCGCGTCGCTCGGATGACAGCTGCTGACGTTGAGCAGCACGCTCTGCCTGCCGTCCCCGGGCCCGTCTCGGTCGAGCTCCAGCGACGCCTCGACGCCGAGCGAGCTCGAGCCGTTCGTGAAGCGGAAGAGACTGAACTTGGCGTACTGGTCGTCGTCGCCGGCGCTGCTCTGCTGCTGCTGCGCGAGCAGGAACTCGACGTTCAGCCACATGGCGACCGAGTAGCCTCGGAAGGCGCTCCAGTCGACGATCGGCAGGTGCATGCGGCCATTCTCGCGGAACGCGAAGTACGCGCGCGGCGGCGCCACTGCAGCCTGCGGCAGCGCGAACGGGTCGTCGCGCGGCGTCGACACGCGCGACGCATCCGGCGCCAGCAGCAGCCGCTGCGCGAAGCCGCGCGTGAGGCGGCCAACCGACCGCAGCAGCTGCGCGCGCTCCGCCACCGGTAGCGCGTCCGCGAAGCACGCGAGCAGGCTTTTCTGCGCCAGCAGCCGCGCGAGCTGCGCCGGGTCGCCGTCGGCTGCTTCGGTGTCGCTGGCTGCGGTCGTCGGAGCTGGCTGCTGCGGTGTGTCGTCGTCGTCGTCGCCTGCAAGCGCCGCGGGTGCTGCTGAGGACGTAGAGAGAGTGGTAGGCGCGTCTCCTTGTGCACCGACGCCTCTGTCGCTGTCGCCGGCGGGAGGCATCACGCGGGTCGCCATGGCCGCGGAGCGAGCAGGGAGGGAGGCGAAGCACGCGACCGCGACGCGTGGTAGACACCTACGAAATGGCTCAGAAAATGCTTGCACTGAACGAATATAACAGTCAAAATAATACAATATTATTGTCATGTTTGGCATCGGAAGACTTCAGACGGATCTCGAGACAAGCGCATCGTCTCGCTCGCAGCTCCGAGCAGCTCGTGACGACACTTGCATCCGTTTAGTGGCTCACATACCACACACTAGTTCACACACACGCGTGCCGATCATCCTAGTACACGACGTACTCGTCGACCGTGTCAGGTAGTCGCCGACGCACGAGCGTGTTCCGCTGGCACTGGTGCATCCGACGCGTGAGCGGGATCTGCACACCGGACACGGTCGCGATCCGCGCGCGCGGGTCCGCGAGCTCACTCGGAATCGGCACGGGCGAGACGACGACGCGTCGCATCGCGCGCACGCTGAAGCGGAAGAGCGGGCGTGGCCACTTGCGGCGCAGCAGCTGCTTGAGCGCCTCGACTTCGGTCGGGAGCTTGGACGTCCTCCCATCGCTGACGTCGCTGGGGCGGGAGCTGCTGCTGAGGCGGCTCCCCCAGCTCGTCGTGTCCTCCTCGGTCGCTGTCGGAGACGCTGCCGTGTAGAGCTTGTTGCAGTCGGCGGCTGCGTACACGTTGAAGGGGAGTGCGGGCAGCGGAGATCGCGGCACCGGTGCTGCCGCGGTGAAGACCAGCGTCTTGGTCGCCATCGAGCGAAAGACCGAAGCGCGGGTGTGGTGGTGGTGGTGGTTCGTTCG
>JAASFS010000781.1:0-12320 GCA_023333865.1 Globisporangium perplexum | reverse complement strand
GAGAGAGAGAGAGAGAGAGAGAGAGAGAGAGAGAGAGAGAGATCGCCCTCGAGCGCCGCTCCTGGAGGATAACGCGTCGCGCGCGAGTAGATATCGTGTTGTGTAGAGCTGCGCGCGTCTCCGTCACTCGTTCTTGGGCTTACTGCTTTGCTGCTCCTGCTGCTGCTTGAAGTGCTCCCGGAACTCGGCGCGCTTGACAACGATGATCATCTGCACCATGCTCTTCATGCTCAGCAGCTGCATCCACGCGGCGAGTCAGCCTCCGGCATACAAGCCACCACCACTCGCGCACATGCATGCAGTCTATCGGGAGCCACGCACCAGCTGGAAGAAGCCGGCGGCGAGCAGCGGCCCCGCGTAGAAGATGCCCATGAAGACGCCGCGCGGGTCGAAGTAGTTTTGCGTGGCGACGCGCCGCCAGTTGCGTTGCCCCCAGCTGTTGAGCGGCTCCGTGACCGCGAGCAGCGCCATGATGAGTGCGAAGAGCGTCACCTGCGCCGCCAGTCGCTTGCGCGCCGCGAACACCGCGGCGAAGAGCAGCGCGTGGCCCGCGAGCGCGCCGACGACCAGCGGCTCCGTCCAGTCTACGGCCTCGTACCACCGGATCATCATGTGCCCGTACTTGGCCTGCAGGCTGTGCTGGATCTGCGGCACGATGCGCTCCATCTCCGACTGAGCGCTGAGCGAGCAGAAGGTGCCAGTGATGCGAATGCCAAAAATTATTGCAGGAATCAATGTATTGCGAACGCCGAACGAAGGTCTCAATGAAGATCGCCTAGTCCTCCTTGTACTCGTCGCCCATGGCCTCCTCAATCATGCCCTTGAGCTCGAGCCTGTCCACATGGAGAGAGGGAGAAGCGTCAGCCAGCCAGGCGCACGCCTCAAAGCCACAACACACACACACCGGATCTCCGACACCTCGTCACCCTGCAGCACGTCCTTCACGAAGCGTGCCTCCACGCGCATCTGCACCATCTCGAGTGCGCCGCGCAGCACGCCGCAGAGCACGTTTGAGTACCAGAGCACGCCGTAGGCGCTCGGCGGCAGCTCCACAAACTCTGCCCAGCGAGAGCGCGAACACCAGCGACGTCATCCATGCACACGCGCGTCAACCACGTCAGCCTCGTCAGCCACGCGGTATGAAGTGCTCGCAAGAGCTGCACGCGCGACGCCGCACCCGTTAGGGGATTCTCGTAGATGAGCAGGCTGCACGCGTTGCCCTCGGCGTTCCAATGCGCCACCTCGGCGCTCACGCCCAGGAACATCTTGAACGCGACCTTGGCGATCACCTCGGCCGACTCCTTGAAGTCCGGGCAGCTCCCCACACCCGACTTGGCGAGGAACTCGTCAATAAGTCGGATGCCGATGTTGTAGCCCCTGCAACAGGCAGCCGCGCGCACGCGCCGCACACACAGTCATTCCCGACCTTGTCGTGCGCGCACTCGGTCGTCGACGGTGGCGCCAACGCACATGTTGTCGAGCTGCTGGTTCACCTCCTTGAGATCCTCAAAGTCCTTGATGAGCTGTCAGACACGAAGCGGGAGTGAGTGGCGCGCGCACAGAGAGAGAGAGAGAGAGATGATCGCAGCACATGCTCGCTCTCACCTGCGTCACCATCGCGCCGTACGTGAGCGCGAAGACCTCGCCGTTCTGCGAGGCGCGCAGAGCGGAGTTAGGCACGGCAGCAGCAAAGCGCGGCGCACCGCAGCAGCAGCGCACCACTTTGGCCATCTTGGACCATGCGACGTCGCCCGCGCGCTGGTTCGGTCTCGCCGTCGCCATCTTCTGCTCTCGATCGATACTGTGATGCAAAGGTCAAATGGTGCTGTTATAAGGGAGAAAGGTCTTGTATAGGATGAAAACCCTTATATAGGATGGAACTCTACCCTATATAAGGGTTTCCAACCTGTATAAGGTTGTCCTCGAGGGCTCCCTGTCGCCCAAGAAGGGTCCTCTCAAGATGGCTTTGTCATATGATGCCGCAATCCAAACTTCTTCGCCAAAACAACCATGCATCTTTCGACGCACTCTCTCGGTTGTGGACACCGTTATGGACACCCTCCTGTGCACTCCTGATGCGCTTCTTACTACCCGAAGAAGCCCGGCAGCCGCCCGCGCGCGCTCGCCGCCTTGCGCTTCAGGCGCCAGATGCGAATCGAGCCGTCCACCGAGCCGCTCACGAGCGTCGTGCCGTTCGCGCTCACGGCCACAGCCGACACTGCCGCCGCGTGCGCGTTCGAGATCTGGAACACAAGCTCTTTGCCTGGCGGCTCGTCGAGCTTCCAGAAGAGCAGCTTGCCGGTCGACGACCCGCCGATCGCGAACTCGCCGTCGCTCTCCAAGCACCGGATCGCGCCGTCGCTCTTGACATCGATCGACGCGAGGCGGTTGCCCTCCGTGTTGTACAGCGACAGCTCGTTGCTTGCCGTCACGCACGCGAGCGAGTTCATCCCGCCGCAGAACGTCAGTCCCGCGATCGCGGCCTGGCGCAGCGGGCTCGGCGACATCTTCCGGATCAGCTCGTTCGTCCGCAGGTCGATGAGATACACCATGCCTGCCAGTCGATGCAACAACAGAAGGAAAGACAGCGCGTTCACACGCGTCAGCTTCATCGCGGTGTGCAGTCGAAAGCAGACACCCGCACATCCCAGCTTGAACCCACCGTTGCGCGTGCCAGCCGCGCCGACAGAGCCGTCGATGCTCACGCTGAGCGCCAGCACGGACTCCTCGCACTCCATGAACGTCGAGAGCGGAGCCGACGTGATCCCGGACGACGCGAAGTGCCACAGCTTGATAGACCCGTCCCAAGAGCTCGTGAGCACGCGGTCGTCGAACACGCAGATCGCCGAGAGCCCGTCGTCGTGCGCTGTCACTTGATCGATCACGCGGCCGACGTCCACCGAATACATATACAGACAGTTGTCCCACGAGCCGATGAACACGTACTTCTCGTCCGGAGAGACATCGCAGCACGACAGCGCCAGGTTGCACGACAGGTTGCGGCGCAGCGAGCCGTCCAGCGTCGCAGAGATCTTGAACGTCGTGTCCTTCGCTGTCGAGAACAGCGCTCGGCCGTCTCGCGCGAGGACGAGCGACGTCACCTCTCTGTGGGACCACACACAGCCCAACCGCACACCCGCATTCTGAGTGAGACGAGTGAGTCCCCCAACAACCATCACCGTGTTTCCGATCAACGCACCCAGAGTGCAGCTTGTACGGCGACGAGCCCGCCCAGAACGGAGCGTCTCCTGCAGCCTTCTTCCCCGAGAACGTCCAGCCCCATCGCCGCGGAGCCTCCACACTCAGGCGACGCCGGATCTGCGCCGTGATCCCACCGACGATGCGTTGAGCTTGCAGCGGCACGCCGATCGAGCGGCCACGGAAGCCGAACATCGACTTGCGCGCGTATGCATTGTCCTCAGCCATCTCGTACGGGTTTGCGCTCCCACTCGAGCCGTTGCTGCTCGTCGACAGAGCTGTGGACGACGAGCTCCCATTCGACAAGTCTTCCGTCGGCTGCGAGGCGTCCGACGCGTGGCGCTTGCGAGGCGAGAGAATCGGTTCAGGCACGACCACCTGTACGCTCCGTCCGACATCGCTTCTTGCGGGATGTCCGCCGGCAAACAGTTGCTTCGGGGTCTGCCCAAACTCTTGGATCTGCGCCTCGAACGAGCATTTCTCCACCGGGTCGCTGATCGTCTCCAAGTCCACCGATCCTTCGTACGACACGTAGTAAAACACTGGAAGCGTGTTCCGTCAGAGTGTGCAGGTCACCTGGGAGAGTGAGTGATCCAGAGCGAGAGCGCGAAAGAGCACTCACAGTTGTCCGCTTTGATCGCCTCCTCGCCCTGCTGCTTGAAGCCAAAGATGAGATCGATCCACTCGTGAAGATGCGCTGACACGTAGTCGCTCTCGAGTGCCTCGCGGTTCTTCTGCACGAACGCAGCAGGACTCGACGCCCACTGAGGCAAATGCACGTCGCCAACCTGAAAGTTCGAAGCGCACCATAGCAACAGCAACGCCATGATCATCAGCCTCCGCCCAACCACAACAATCAATCACTTGCCCACAGCACCACCGCTTCAACGTACGCGCATGTGCTTCTGCGTCGTGCCGAGATCCAGGTTCCGCCCGTTGCGCAGCCACTCACTCGCGGCGAACGTCTCGTCGAAGAACGCCGGGATGAGCTCCTTCAGGTCTGCGTGGTTCGTCAGACAGCTCTTCCACGTGCTCGCGATGCTGCAGAAGAGCCGATCCGGCGCGTCGAACTTGCCGTTCTGCAAGCAGAGCATGTACTCCGGCGCCATCCGCACCAAGTAGTACAGCACGTAGCCCGGCGTGGAGTAGTGCGTGCCGTAGAGAAACGGCGGCGGGATGCCCTCCGCTTCCATCCCGCGCGGCATCGCCTCGTACCGGGTCTGGAAGAACTCCAACCGGTCGCGGTTCAGCGCGCCGACGGGCTTCGACAGATCGCGGTACACGGACGGATTCGACAGGTCGAGCGTCGCGCTCTCGTAGTCGCTCAGGATCCACGGGAAGACCGGGTACTGCGTGAGATCGTTCATGGTTCTCCCCGCCGCATTGTTCAGGTAGCGCAGGTACTCGTAGTTGGACACCTCGCGCTTCTGCCACTTGAGCATCATGGACTCGAGGTCGGTGTGCAGCAGGCGCTTGAGATCCGGCTGGCTGAGCATCATGTCGTACAGCTCGTCGCGGTCACGGCGGCTCTTACACGAGAAGAAGAACGAGTCGCCGTTCCGGAGGAAGATCTCGAGACCGGTCTGCTTGAGCATGTGGCGGCGCTTGTACAGGTACTCGATGGTGTCGTACGCCCAGTTGAGCACCGGGTCACCCACGTTGTTCACCTGCGCCGGCTGGAAGTACAGGCGCTGGTTCGTCAGCATGAGGCACCCGGGGTACTTGAGCAGCGGCACGATGCGATCCACGAGCTTGCCCTTCGCGAGCAGCGGGCGCTCGCGGAAGTCCACGAGCAGGCTCGAGTCGAACATGTCGGTGAGCCGCGGACGCAGCACAGGCGCGAGCAGCACTTCCTCGTCCACCTTGTTCAGCACGCCCCGGCGGTGTGCGAGCTCCCAGATCGGCTGCACGCTCCGCAAGAAGTCCTCGATGCGCGAGTGCAGCAGCGCGAAGACGAACTTGGGGGCGACGGTGCCGCTCTCCGGGCGGCTGGCGTCCTTGTAGACGTACGGGTGGTCCACGCCGCGCTCCTTCATCTCGACGACCGTGCGGGAGCTGAAGGAGAGGAAGATGCCGCAGTCGCCCGGCGGCTGGTCGAAGAGCTCGGCCGCCGGCAGCTCCGCCATGTCGCGGAACGGGAAGCGAAGGATCGGCAGGTTGATGTCCTGCGGCTCGAAGAAGAAGCCGCGCGTGCACACCTTCAGGCGGCCCTGCGCCTTGCTGGGGGAGGGAGTTTGGCCGGTCGTGGAGTTAGCTTAGTACTGCTGTGCGCAGCGGCTGCAGGCAATGCATGTCGGCGCTCAGGAGGGCAGGCGGCGCACCGGTGGGGGGTCGGCACTGGGTCGAGGTACCGGTGCACGCTAAAGTCCTGCGGTGGTAGAGCGCGTCAGCGGGCGTGCGAGGGCTCGTCCGAACGAGCGCGGGGCGGCGCGTCGCGCGGGACGCACATCGAGGAAGAACTCGCCGTCCTCCAGCAGCAGCAGGCTGAAGCGCGTCTGCGCGCTCTTGAGCCCCGCCCTGCTCGCCAGCATCTTGATCTTGGACTCAAAAGAATGCGTTCTGCCCTTGATTGGAATCAAAAGCGTGTTCTACATGGCCTTGATTCCAACCCGGGGCAATCAGGATGAATGTCCTGTTTTCAGCCTCGGACAATTTACGGTAATATCCACACCGAGCACACCAAGGTACTGCAGTATGCGTCCATGCTCGTGACGCGGGCGTGAAGCGCTCTGTGAGTACACAGAGTATACATCTACGTATAAGTTTCCCTAGCTAGTAGCTCCAGCAGCCTGGCTGCTGTGCTCCACGCTCTTGCGATGTCTACGGGAACTCTGGAGAGTGACGCCAGCAGATCCGCCGGAGACGCGGGCGAGTGAGGACTTTGGGCGTGTATGTAACTTCGTGGGTGTATTGAGCTGCTCGTCGCAGCCCCTCCGTCTCGGCTCTCGGCGACCCATACTCTCGTTCTCGCGTTCTACTTGGAGGCGGAGATGTAGAGCACTGAAGTCGACAGCGCACAAGCATGAGTTGTCAGCTGCCCTCACGAGACCGACAACTCAAGTAGCAGCAACAGCAGCGCACACAAGCACGCGCAACAACCTCACCACAAGCGACGCACCGTTGTTGCCGCGGATGAAGCAGTCGCCGTACTGCGCCTTGAGCTGCCCGTTGACGTACTCCTGCGTCTGCTCCATCGCGATGTTCATGAAGCCGTCGAGACACGCGAGCACGCCGCGGTACTCGACGCCGTTGTTCAGCTTCACGTCCACGGGCCGCCCGAGCACGCTCTTGAGGAAGTCGGACGGCGTCTTCTTGGTCGTCGCCGCCGCTGCCGCCGCCGTCGTCGGTGGCTCCTCGTGCTGGTCGCTCATGCTGCTTTGCTGATTCGTGTGCGCGTGAATTCGAATGTAGACACACGACTTGCTCGGGTGTTTCTAATACCCACTCTTGGATAGTGACAAAATGCAAGGATCATCCCCCGATTTCATCACTAGCGTTTTTGCGAGCATTTCTTCCCAAACTGTTGATGGACCTCCAGCGCGAGTACCTGCGCGGCGCGCGGCGCAAGGCGCGCGAGACGAGAAGCTACTTCGACGACGACGACGACGACGACACTGACGCCGCCAACGCCCCTTCCAGCGACAGGAGCGCGCTCGCTGCTGCCGACAGCGACGTCGACGTGGACCCGCTCGACGCCTTCATGCTTGGCATCGAGTCACAGGTGGCGCGCGAGCGGGAGCAGCGGCCCGCAGCACCCAAGGTCTGTGCGGTGCACAACGCTGCTGACTGCGCGATTGAGCGGCCAGCTGAAGCAGAGTCTTCCTTGTCTGCGCACTGCAGCCAGATGTGCTAAACCACGGAGACGAGACAGACGCGTACCTGGACGATCGCGAGCGCCTCGTACGTAGCCCCTGCAGCTGCTCCTGGTGATGATGAGGTGTACGCCGCGTATACTGTCGGATCGTGCTGATAGTACGGGTGTATGGCGGACGAGCAGGTCCAGGCAGGCGACTCAGATGACGAGGTGTACGCTGCAGCCAAGCGAGCGGATCTTGACGGTGCGTGCTCCGAACACTGGTGAAGCTGACAGGAGCGATGGTCCATAGTCTGACAGGAGAACACTGTATCTGTGCGCGCCGGCGTTGATTGCCACTCCTCCAGACGAGGACAGTGCGCTGGACGGCAAGAAGGTGATGGAGGTGCTCGCGCCGGTGGACCACAGTCGCGTGCAGTACGAGGCATTCCGGAAGAGCTTCTACTCGCCACACACGGACATCCGAGCGATGAGCGCGGCAGAGGTTGACGAGCTACGACGAGAGCTCGCTGTGCGTGCGGATGGTGTGGACGCGCCACGCCCGATCCGCTCGTTCGTGCAACTCGGCTTCGACCGCAAGATGCTCGCGCAGCTCATGAAGCTCGGACTCGAAGCCCCGACTGCGATCCAGGCGCAGGCGTTCCCTGTGGCGCTGTCCGGGCGAGACATGATCGGCATCGCGAAGACTGGCTCTGGCAAGACGCTCGCGTTCACGCTGCCGATGGTGCGTCATGTGATGGACCAGCGCGAGCTGCGCAAGGACGAAGGTCCGATCGCCGTGGTGCTGTCGCCGACGCGCGAACTCGCGCATCAGATCTTCGGTCAAGTGAAGAAGTTCGTGAGCATCTACGGCGCCGACTGCGCTGCAATCTACGGCGGGGTGGGCAAGTGGGAGCAGGTGCAGGCAGTTCGCAAAGGCGCCGAGGTTGTGGTAGCGACTCCAGGGAGACTGATCGAGATGATCCGGAAGAAAACGGTCAAGATGACTCGCGTGACATTCGTGGTGCTCGACGAAGCCGACCGGATGTTCGAGATGGGGTTCGAGCCGCAGCTGCGCTCGGTCATGGGGCAAGTGCGACCGGACCGCCAGACGCTGATGTTCTCAGCTACGTTCCGCCGCCGCATCGAGGCGCTGGCGCTCGACATCCTCGACAATCCCGTGAAAGTGACGGTCGGGAAGATCGGGCAGGCGAACGAAGACATTCATCAGATCGCGGTGGTGCTGCCGAACGAGAACGCCAAGTGGCCGTGGCTCATGGGGAGCTTGAAGAAGCTCGCGGAGGAGGGTCGCGTGCTGATCTTTGCTGGCAGCAAGCTGGGATGCGAGACCCTGACGAAGAATCTGAACACGATGAACTTTCCGTCGAGATGCCTTCACGGCGACAAGACGCAACAAGAGCGCTCGGAGGCGCTGGCGAAGTTCAAGTCCGGAGAGTGTCGCATCCTGGTCGCAACGGATGTAGCAGCGCGGGGGCTCGATGTGAAAGATGTGAAGACGGTCGTGAACTTCGACGTCGCCAAGAACATCGACATTCACGTGCACCGGATTGGGCGAACGGGAAGAATGGGACACGACGGGTTTGAGCCTGGCACCGCGTACACGCTGGTGACCCCGAAAGAGAGCAACTTCGCTTCCCAGCTCGTGTACAACATGGATGTGTCCGGACAAGTTGTCGCAGCGGATCTGCTCTCGCTTGCAAAGAGAGACCCACGATTCCGGCGCGGTACCCCTGCAGCGCGTTCAGCATATAGTGCAATGACTGGGACGGTGGCCTCGAATCAGGAAGCGATGGGTGTCCACTCGACGACAGATCGAATCGAAGGCGACGAAGACGCGCAGGAAATGGAGCGGTGGAATGAGAGTCAGCGGAAGAGCAGAGCCGACCAGCGTAAAGGACTCGGGTTCGCAGACGCTCCAACGGGAGGCGGGAGGGGTATGGGCAGAGGTTTTGTCAAGCCGTCGGCTGCTACCCTGTCGTCGTCCTTCCAGAACGCGTTCGTGAAAGCTTCAAGCGCGTCAGCTGGAGCTGCGTCTTCGTCGATGTCAGCAGGAGACGCGCCGAGATTTGCAGCGCTGCCGCCGTTGTCGCCTCCACGCCCGCTAGCGATGCTGAGAGCGGAGAACGGGAGTGCCATTCCTCCCCCACTGCCACCCGCATTCCAGTCGAGTCTCTCTGGCGTCCCTTCTGGATCGTTGTCCGGCGTTTCGATCCCACCGCCGCCGGTGTCAAGATCCTCTCAAGCAAACGTGCCACTCGGTGCCTCAGGTAGTGTTCCCTCACTTCCTGTTGTCATTCTACCAAGCGTGGTCGTTGATCGAGATGCATCTGAGGAGAACCCCTCGAAGCCCGCAAGAAGTGAGCCGGTGGAACAGCGGGGCCGCGATTCAAGCGATCGAGCGGGGAGGAGGGACAGAAAGAGCAGGAGCAGGTCGAGATCGTCGAGATCGTCGAGATCGTCGAGATCGTCGTCGTCCGAGAGCCCTCGACGGAGACGGTCGACATCGTCTCGCCGACGGGACCGAAGCCCGAGTCGCAGTCGTGGCCGCAGACGCCGCAGCAGGAGCAGCAGTCGGGAGCGGTACCGCCACCGACGAAGCCGGAGCCGGAGCCGAAGCCCAAGCCGGAGTCGCGACAGAAAGAGAGGACGACGGTACTCGCGATCGCGATCGCGCTCGCGCGATAGTCGGAGCCGCCGGTACCGTTAGGTGGCTTGATCTCTGTCGGAAGCTCGCGGCAACGACGATCAGCAACAGCTCGCGGAGACGCAACACGGCGAAGTTCCTTCAGCCCTCTGATCTATAGATCATAAAAAAGATTGCGGCTGCGAGCGTCGCGGTTGTCGTCCTAGTTCTAGTCGCGCCGGTGCGGCTTAGTCCTCCTTCGACTCCTCCGCCTTCGCTTCACCTACCGTCACCGACGTCTCGACGTTCACTTCCACGCTACTAATATCCACAGCCGTCGTCGTAGCAGTCGTCGTCGTCGTCGTCGTCTCGGTTGCCAAGGTCGCCGTCACGGTCTCGGTCACGGTCACGGTCGCAGTCTCCGTGGCAGCAACCACCACCTCAGCACTCTCGTCCGACAGGATCTCCGACTCGTCCATCGGCTCCGTGTCGAAAGGAACCTCGAAGCCCGCGCCGGCGGCAGACGAGTCATCGAACGTCGCCCAGCTCGTGCTCGCCTCGAAGTTCGCCCACCGATCCGTCGCGTCGATCTCTGTCGCGTCGGTCGTCGAACCCGCTGTCGCCGGGAACGAAGCCGCGGCGCCGCGCGGGTCGAAGTCGAAGCCATCATCCGAGTCCCGGTTGTGGCCATACCGAGCGTCGTCATCCTCCTCCTCGCTACTGCTGCTGTCATTCATGATCTCCGGGAGCATCGGAGTGTCGTTGTTCTTGAGGTCGAAGTAGGTCTCAAAGTCGTTCGAGCTCGACTGGAAACCGGAGGCGCCGAGCATCTCGGCAAACTGCGCGTTCAGCAGCTCGTCGCTTTGGTTGAAGCCCATGTACGGATCCTCGTTCCCGGACGAGATGCTCACGCCGCCCAGCGGCAAGCGCTCGCGCTCGTAGATCGGAGCGAGCACCTTGCTCGACAGCTCCTCCCACTTCGCCCATTGCACTTTGTCTTCCTCGAGAAGCTCCAGCACCGAGTCGGCGTGGGTCATGTCGTTGAGCGAGCGGTTGTCCGCGGCACTTCCGCGAACATCCTCCGCCAGCGACATCATCATGTTGCAGATGCGGTGCAGGTGGCCCATGTATCCGAGCGAGTTGCCCTTCGCCTTCGAGGTGGCTTCGTCGTTCTTTTCGTGCGCCTCGAGGATGCGCTCCAGCAGACGAGCGTTCTTGATCAATCCGGTGAGCAGATCCGGACCGCCGCTCTCGAGGATGCCAACGACCATGCTCTCCACGTCAGCGTGCAGCATGTTATTCGACTCGAACGTGAAGAACAAGTTCAGGCAAGTGTCGATCGCATTCTGAGCACACAAGCGACCACAGCCGAAGCGTTAGTCGCATACATCCAAGACCCAGTGCACACAGTTTCTCATCGAGAAGCGAAGAACGCACCTCCTGCAGCAGCGCAGCGTCCACCTTGTGGTACTTCGACTGCATCAGCAGCACGAGGAGTCCGACGAGCTTGAGTCGCCGTAGACCGAGACGCTGGGTCTCCTGGCGGCGCTGGTTGCGGATCGTGCCAGCTTCGTGGTCCTCGCCGCGCAGCGTCGCGCAAATCTGAGGAATGCGCGCAACCGTGCTGGTCACCGCCGCCGGCATCTCTTCTGAAGACGAATAGCGGGCGTTCGTGTGACGGGACAGCAGCGCGCTCAAGACCGACAGCGCAGACGTCATCGACGACGTCGACACGCACTCGGTCGGCACCGCGAGCGCCACGATCTTCTCCACCACGTCTTTCGTCTCGAGGTACTCGAGCAACGCAAACGACACTGGCGAGTTCGACGACGTCGGCGACGCCGGGTCGTTCTGCTGCGCGCGCGTGCCGCAGTGGATGATGTCGACGAGAATCTCGGACGAGTGCTTGTGCACATCGCTGTCGAGCGTGCGGCCCTCGCTGTCCGTCGGCGCGAGGTTCGCGATCAGCAGGTCGACAACCAGCGTCTCGTGCTGCCACGCGAGCGACTTCTGCAGCGACGTCGGCGTGCCGACCGAGATGTCGTCGTCGTCGTTGCCGCCGCCGTACCAGGCATTCGACGGCGGGAAGCCGACGGACATGCCTGGGAAGTCCATCTCGTCCATGTAGTCCGAGTGGTACGGCTGCAGCAGGCGCTTCAGGAGCTCTGCGACCGAGAACGAGTCGGCGTGGGACACGAAGCCCTTAAGCAGCTTCTCCGAGTGCTTGTTCATAAGCGCCGTCATCTCCTGCGGCTTGCGCACCATGAGCATCGACATGATCTGCCCGGCGTCATTGCATCAGAGACAGGCCACAAGGTCAGCACGTGGGTCGTCATCGTCCTGCATCGCCTCTCCTCCTCATCCTCGAGACCCCCTCCGCACCTTTTCAAAGTACCCGGCGAGGCGCGAGTCGAGCGGCTCCGGCTGGTAGAGGAACTCGAACATCGTCTCGACGATCTTGCCCTCCGAGGCGGTCGCGAGCGTCTCCGTGATGCTCATGATGTCGCAGCAGAGCACTTCGCACGACATGTACGGGTACTTGAGCGCGCGCATGTCGTCCGCCGGGTCCTCTGGCGTGCGCACGACGTACTCGATCATCTGGAGCACGGACATCTCTCGCGCGAGGCTGCCGCGCGAATGGAGAACGAGCGAGAAGGGAGGGGAAGGGGGGGGGGGGGGGGGGGG
>JAASFS010000780.1:0-12340 GCA_023333865.1 Globisporangium perplexum | reverse complement strand
GCGGAAGTCCTTGTATCTGCCGGGACACCCGTGGATGAGCACGATCGTCGGGGTCGTGTGAGAGTGCTTGTGGGGCTTGATGTCGATGTATGCGAGGACGGCTTTGTTCTGCACCTGGATCCTCGACGGCTCTGGCAGAGGCGGGGACGGCAGCATGGCAGTAGGCAAAGCTCAGATTTGCTACCGCGGCTCAGTTTGTTGCTTTGCCTCGGCACTGGAAGTGATCCGAGTTCAAATGCGCGAGCGACTTAGCCGCAGGAAACGCATGCACGCTCACCAACGACATTGCATCCACGACCAATGAAACATTATGCAAGTGCTGTGATACACTCGGCGCAGGACTGAAATGCGTTGCAACCCTCTGTTCATGCTGGAATCGTAGGACTCGAACATACTGCCGAGAAGTGGCTCTCATTCCTTTCCAGTCACTCTTCGAGCCGCCAAAGTCATGGATGCTGCCTGCTGACACTCATACAGCAAGCGCGAAGCCGATACTCGGCGACTTGCTCTCATCTTCAGTCCCAAACGTAAACACCGTGTAAAACTTCCGCAGGAAAGGCTGTCCGAGGAGCCAGGTGCTTGAGTTCGCCCCAACGAACGCCCAGCGGCAGCGTTTGTAGCTGCTGATGTCGTCGCTCGGCAGTGCGTAGTCGGCTTTCGAGAACACGAACTTGCGGCCACCGAGGTGGAACTCGATGTCCGGACCCGGCGAAGAGCAGTCGATCCCGTCTCCATCAGCGCCAGCAGCCTTCGCGAGTTTGTCCACGACTTCCGGGGGTCCGAGGATGAGCGGGTACGACGGCCACACACTCGCATACGCGCTCTCGGGTTTGCTTGGGTCGACCAGATTCTCGCGGACAGTGTTGCTTGCGACGGTGACGCCGTCGAGCGCGACGACCCACGCGTCGCTAGTCTTCGTGTTCACGTAGTGGATGTCACCAGTGAACCTGCGGCTGTCGATGGCTCCGATCACGAGTTCGCCGACACCCTCCCACTTGACGCCATCCGATCCACGCGCCATCGTGTCCGTGTCCCTCCAATCAGCTGACTGTGCTTGCTTCGACAGGTACAAGGTGACCACGGGCTTGTCCAGCGTGTACACTATCTGACGGAGAACCATGTTCACCAAGAGAGCCGGCGAGAAGCCGAAGACACCGTCCACTGGTGGCAGCTGGGGGAAGCTTGCCGGGTTCGTCACCTTCGTAGCCTCGATGAACGTCGCGTTCGCGAGCACTGGAGGCGCGCTAAAGCGCAGGGTGTCGCGTGACTGGAAGCCTTCGATAAAGTAGAACGCGCCGACCTCCCCCGCCTTCCTGCCGTCGGGTTCGTACGAGTTCGAGCGAGTGTGGTCGTAGGAAGTGCTCCGCACCCACGTGAGCGTGTCTGTGCTCTCGAAGACGACGCGGAAGCGCTGCGGCGGCGACCCGATGTCCAGTTCTCCGCAGAGCCCCCAGGCCGACGGCGCTTCGCGAACACGATAGAGCGGGACGATGGCATGCGCAGTCGGGAACGACGGTGACCACACGCGCTCGTGCGCAGCGTCGGCGCCAGCCAGCGCCAGTAGCAGCGCTGTCGCCACCGTCCGCATCGAGAGGTTCATTCTTCCTGCTTCGATGTGGGACCGACCGTGCAGATTGCAGACTGGCGGTCGGCGAAGCGCGCGCGCGCCCCGCTTCCCTCGCCTCGCGCAGTTCCCTCCTCTTGCAGCTGCGCGTGGCTACGCTCAATGAGAGTCTCACGTCCGACTCAGAAGTAACAGTCGAGGCGCATCTGTCTCCCACTAATCCATTCCCTAGAGCTGTCGGTGGGCAGCGACATCCACCGGGTTCGTCGTCGCGGTGGATGATGGTGTCTTGTGATGCGAGCTGCTAGCGATCGGGGGACTTTGGTCGGCGGCGCTTGCTTGGAAGAGCTTCGAGTTTGCTTGCGGTGAACGAGTACGGACTAACGGTGTGTGTGGGGGAGGTCGATCGGCGAGCCGTCATGGTGCGGACTACGAGCACGAGCAAGTCAAGTCGAAGGAGAAAGGTTCCGCAGTTGAAGGTGTTGTGGGTGTTCGAGGCGGATGGGTACACTCACGAACGACCTACAATCTCAAGACTGCTTTTGTACGATCTTGTACGATGTTGTTCGGGGTGGTGCGCTACAGTACCGCGAGAGATCCGAGCTCGAGGGCAAGCGAGAAGCTGTGCAACAACGCGTCGTTCGCAGCACGGCGACGACGTGAGTGTGAAGAAAGATCACCCGCAGGACAGCGAGCGCGTCAAACTCAATCGCACGAACTCGAGGCATCTTACAAGATGAAGCCACACCCACTTCGCTAAAATAATGATGAAATAGTGTGCTACTGTACTGTGTCATTCAATGGACGAGCGCCAGAAGGGCAATGAAATCGGGATCAAAACAGACAGCGAGGTGGTGAACGAGATCACAGCACGGTTTCTCGTGAACGACGATCGATGGGTTTGCTCTGTTGACCTCCCAGAGCGTGTGCTGAGCCTCAAGCAATCGGACAGATCCAGAGTACAGCACTGATGTAGATCTAATCGATGCAGGTCGGCGAGTTGGAGACGCGTTTGTGTGGCGTGAAATATCGCTTGCCTTGACACCAAGTGAGCCATGATGCGCGCCAAGTTGAGAGCGCCAAGCTCCAGGTACTTCGCGATTGAGATCTCGTTCTCCTTACTCCACTCCGCGGCTTTCGCGTTGCATAGTGTCAAACACTACCACGATGGGGAAGCGCTGCTACGAATGTGTGGGTGGCAGTGAAGAAGCGACACCAACAATGCTGAGTCCGTGAACTCGGGTCTTCGCGGGTGCAGCTCGTCTCCTTTTAGTTCCGAAAGAACGCTCTCACGATAAGACGCTTGAGATGCATCTGCATCACAGCGCCGCCACGACGCACACCGCTCGACAGCGCCGCCACGACTCCTTCTGCAAGTGCCAGCGGGTCCGATGCAAGGCCGCGGCGTGGGGTTGCCGGATGAGCCGCACGGGACCCCCGAAGTCGCCACTCCACATCCAAAGCGCCGATGCCAGTACTCTGTCGAGCGACTGTGCGCGCTCGAGGCGTACACCCAGAGCAAAAGCATGCTTCACGTGCTGCTGGTGTGCGTCGTCACGATCGTCGTGCCGCTGCTCGCGATCCTTGCGCTCGACGTCGTGCCGCTGCAGCGACCGGAGGACGGCTGGGACAAGAACATTGCAGTCTGGTACCGCACGTTCGGGGGCTCGATCCTGACCGTGATCAGTGTCCTCGTCCAGATGCAAGCGATAGCGCCGGCCGCGCAGCTCACCTACTGGAAGTGCGCGCGCATCGCGCTCTTCGTGGGGTGCGGCTACACAGCTTACACGATCCTGCTCGCGAAGCTGTGGGTCTTTCCGCTGCCGTTCATGTCGGTGGTGAGCGCTCCAGCGTGGCTCGTGTCCTTCATCACCGGGACCGTGCTGACGATCGGAGTCGACAACCTCCGGCGGAACGCGGAGCTCAAGTCGCAGGTGCTGCTCTTCGCTCGACGACTGAACCTCGAGAGCAACCTCCTGCTCATCTACCCGGCGTATAGCGTCGCGTTCGCGTCGCTGAGCGGCTGGACCCAGATCGCGTTCCTCTTCCTCCTGCCAGTCATCAAGTACGTCGTCAAGAGGACGATGAAGCGCACAGTCGCCGATCTGGAGGACCTCGTGCCAGTCGTGGTCATCACCGTCGATCTCTTCAATGCGCTCTACCAGTCCAAGTGCATGCAGAGCACCACGTCGCTGCTTGCGACGATCGGGATCATCGGCATCGACGTGGGGCAGAACCTGCTCGCGCTCTCCGCGCTCTTCGGATACATGCGCGAGGTAGAACAGCTGATGAACGATGTGCACGCCTCGAACGGCGCGATCGCGTCTGCGCTGGAGATCGCGTCCGAGTCGACGCATCTCGACGCAGGAGGGATGGTCAATGTGCGCGTGCGGTCGTGTGCTCACTTTCACTTGTCTAAGAGCCATACCGAGGTGGTGGAGCGCATGCTCTCGATGCAAGTCAAGACACAGAGACCACCAGCTGCGACGGACACGGAACAACCGCGCGTAAAGAGCGATGGGCTGTGGTGTGATCGATCCACGAACGACTTGGATCACAGTTCTCAGCAGACTGAGGTGTTGGCCGCGCCGCGTTCACTGAACTCCGCGATCGTGCTGAGCAAGCTGCAGGAGGCGCGTACGAAGAGCAAGTCGCCGCGAGCTCACGTCCACGGGTGGACTCGGATCTTCCATCGCGCCACAGTGCAGCCTGCAGACGCCGTCGTTCGGCTGACACGAAGCTTGAGCGCGAAGGAGAAGGCCGTGGTGCTCACACGCACGCTCGAGTTGCTGTGGCGCTGCGAGCTGGTGCTGCTCGTCGAGTACGTCGAGGCGGTGATCCCGATGCTGTACGCTATCTACCTCGCGATTCTGCACCAGCTGCCGAACGCGCAGTACTACCCAGGGTCTTCCGACATGAACTCGACACAGCTCGCCAACGCGGTCGCGCGGATCGTGTTGTACGGCGCGCTCGAGCTGCTCTCACTCGTGTTCGTGCACCTCGTGCTGAAGCGGCGCTTCCAGTTGTCGCCGCTGCACCAGCTCGCATTCACTCTCGAGAGCGAGTACCTGCTCGTTCAAGGCGCGTTCGTGTCGTGGGTGGTGCTGATCCTCCAGTTCACACTCGTGCACCACGGCGCCGACTTCACCTTCCAGTTCGCGTGGATTGGTGCTAGAGGAGGAGGAGGAGGAGAGAATCATTGACGAATGCCGTGCGTCGACGACATCCGACACGGGCGACACAGCCGCGCTTGATCTCTTGAGCGCAGTTCGCAGTTCTCCTGGGGTCAGCTTGCAGTAGTAGATGAGAGGAGTTGCTCTTGCTGGAGTACCGCAGCTTCGACATCTGTTAAATCAACGTGGGCTGTCAATGAACAAGTCTCTGCGTGACTTGGATCCTTCTTCTCTTTGTGTGATCCTGCATCTGTGTACGACCTGCAGCAACATCCTCGGCGGCAGCACACTCACGACGCTCACATGCAGCGCAGTCGTGAAGCTCGTGATCGCGGAAGACTTCCTCACCTGGAACTCCCAACTCTCGCTGCTTGCGCCTTGCGAGGCACGACGTCTCAACAAGCATCCCCGAGATCCTGATGAACACGCCAACCAATCTCCTGTAGGACAAGGTGCAGAGCGCCGTGCTGAAGGAGACACCGACCCAGCTCCAAAGCTTCACGCAAGTTGGTCACGTGCGTGCCGTCGCATCGTACCGAGCGGGGTTCGAGGTCTCCGCTGCGCACTCACTGATGTGTCCGTGTGTGTAGCTAGTAGAGATTCTCGACTCACAACTACATCACTCAAGCCTGCTAGACACACGTCGGCGCACAGCGCTATCCTTTCGCACGCCTTGGAGCTCGCAGCCCTCCTCCTTCACCCTGAGCTGTTGGCATGCTTGGATCGATCCGGTGCACTGTATGGCGTAACTGGGGTTACGCATTGTAACTCGGTTACGGTGAGTCAAATTCAAGTTTCGTGAGGGGTAGGTGCGCCGAAAATTTCAGATGTGCGATTTTGACGCCCTAGTCGCCATTTGAAAAAGTCGGCGGTTTTGGAAGGCGCAGAGCCGGGGCGTCCACTTGCTCTAAAAACGGGCCACTCCTGTCACCGCGCGCCGTTTGACTCGAAGTTTGTAGGCTGAAAGCGGCCGCGCACACGCCACCAGCGCGCAGACGTGTCATTACTCTGACTTCCAGGTCGCCCTCTTCGCTTTCGCGACTTTCGCGACACCGACACCAAAAGCGCGAGTGCCGCACTCGGCGCATTCGCTAGAGCAGCAAGCGGCAGCGGCGGAAGGAAGGCGCCAGGCAGCACCGACGGCGACAACGGACCCAGCGGACCCCGGTCGACCGCGCGCGCGATGCTGCGCAACGTGCTCGTGATGGCGGCCAGTGGCATCGTGCTCTTCTCGCGCGACTTCGGCAACGGCGTGGCGCAGGTGCGCTCGCGGCGCCTTCCATCGATCTCCTCCCTTGCGCTGGGCTGACACGTGTGCTGCGCTGCGCCTGTGTGTGTGTGGGAACCGTGAACCGTGAACTGTTTCGACTGGCTGCAGCCGCGACTCGTCGGCTCGCTCGTGACCGCAATGCTCGAGTTCTCGGCCAAGACCACCGGTGCGCCGGTCTCGCATCTCGAGCTCTCGCATGGTACGCGCGTGTGTGCATGTGTGTGTGTGTGTAGCTGCTGCGCGAGTAACTCGGATGCTAATCGCTCACGCGACAGTGTCCGTGACGGTGGCCATGAACGACACGCATAAGGTGTTCTGTGCCATGTTCCACGACACGAGCCTGCGGCCGGGCTTCTCGGCGTTCCTGGCGCGCGAGATCCTCGACGCGTTCGTGCTCGAGTACGGCACGGAGCTCGGGCAGGTGGGCCACAACCTGCGGGACTTCCACCGGTTCGGCTACCGAATACCGGGCGTCATCCGGGAGTCGATCAAGCCGATCCTGCGCAAGCGTACGTGCGCATCTGTGCTACGTATGGGGGAGGGAATGAAAGCTTTAGCTTCGGCCCAGCTCGGAGCTGGTTGCTGACGGCGGCTGTGTGTGTATGTGTGCAGTGCAGCAGCAGCGCGGCATTTTGAAAGCTATTTATGTGACCGACGATGCGGTCACGTTCGCCACCGTGGACGTGGACCAGATAGGCGTGCTCGCGAACCTCCAGTCGCTCGTGAACAGCTCCTGCGACGCGAGTACGTTGGGTGATGCGAGCTGCAAGCAAGCGGATTCGGGAAAGAGAGAGAGTGAGAGAGAGAGAGAGAGTGCTGATGGCTGACGTGCGGTGTGTGCTGCAGTGTCGTACTCGGGCGTGAACGTCAACTCCATGACGATCCAGAGCAGCCGGAACACGTGCATACAAGTGAGCGTCGTGCAGCCGAACGAGACGCTCATCGTCATGTACAAGAAGGGTCCGTACTCGACGAGGAACATCGTCGCGATCAAGGAGTGTCTCGTGATGCTGCGGAACGGTGCGTTCGGCGGCAGCGAGTTTACAAGACAAGCTCGGAGGTTGGTTGTTTCGGTGCTGACGCTGCTGGGATGTTTGTCTTGGCCTTCAGTCTGCGCGCTGCTGCGGAATCTACACCAGCCAGTTCGATGAGAAACCAACCACACGCGATACACAACACATCCACACACCCAGATGCCAGCGAGCAGAACTCACGAGTCAGAAAGTGGGTCAGTCAACGCTCTTGCAGCGCTACTACGCGCAGATCGCCAGCATCTGCGTCGAGAGGGAGAGATTGAGAGAGAGAGAGACAGACCGAATGCGTGGGACGACTTTCGTCAGCGGCCGTATCAAACTCGCGTGATGCGAGCGACCGGAGCAACAGTCTCGACCGTGCGGTCTTGGAACCCACCGCGAACAAGCCATCCACGAGAGTAACACGGAGCTTCCAAGCATCAGCCTCGCATACCCCGTTCGTTGCTCAGGTATGCGCACCTCGTGTCTGGCGTGAAGTACTGTTGAGGAGCAGACGAACAGACCGACGGTGAGCTATTCGTATTCGAGTTCGAAGTGGCTATCAGTGCAGTCGCAGCAGCGTTCTGCGGGACAAGGACTGGCACTCACCATACTATCAGTTAGGTGCGAGAGCGACTGGATCGCCAAGAGCTCTCAGTCGCTGAAGCCGACTCCTAGCTTCAAGACGGACGACTCGTCCACTTCCAATAGCGAAATGTGCACTGCTGCGAGATGCGACAGAGGAACTCGTCGGTGGTGCGCGAACATCCTCTCGCGTTTGAACATCAGAATCAACGAAATCGATGGAGCAACGAAATCCGTTCGGGAAACGCGATGTCTAGCAGCACCACTCGTCTCAGATGCTGGCATCCGAGACTTTCATGAAGACAGTCTCCCGCAGGGCAGATCAACACTTGGTAGTGCATATGGAGAGAGAGAGTCAAGTTCAGTGAACTCGAAGAAGGCTTTTTACGGACGAGACAAGTGCACCTGCGAGGTTCGCACCTTCACGTCAGGATGAAGGTGAGAAGCGCGGCGATGTCCAAGAGCGTGGCCCGTCGGATGAAAGCCCGAGTCGCACCTGCGCCAAGACAAAGTCGAGCTTCAACCCCCTACGAGGATGTCTTCTCCGCTGACTCAGCCCGTCCGCGGAGTGCTCGTTCGCAGCGCTACAATCCGGCACCTGCAACAGCGCTTTCATACAGCTGTGTGGCAGCAAGTGCTTCAAACACTCGCCATCTTCCTCCTCAACACGCTCGCGAGCGTCGCGTGCGCGTGGTTGTTCACGCTCGTGCTGGCGTTCGGAAACGCGTTCTCCGGGCGATCGCCAGCGAGTCAGTCCGACTTGAGTTCGTCGCGAGAATGGTACTCATCGGCCACTCCATCTTGTACACCGCGAACGTAATGGTTCACACTCACGTGCTGCGACCAATGCACTTTGTCCAGTCGTAGAATACTGGTGAAGCGCAGGCATCGTTCAAGTTCTGTCTTCAAAGGCTGCTCGTGCGCTCATATCGCTCGTTTGCGATGTCCGTTGGGCTTCTCGTCTCCGGTTTGCTACTGTGCCGCCCGTTCGCTGACACCGCGCGGAAATGGAAGCTGGAGTTCTACATGTGCGCATTCTTTGGACACATCTTCAGCTCATGAATCAGTCGCTGTTCGCGAGATCTTCCGCCACGAAACCCTGCAAGGCTGGAGTCGATACCCGGTACGTTAAGAGAGGTCGCTGATCAACGATGCACAAGCGTTCTGGAAGACGTACGTCGCAACTTCGCCGAAGCTCTGGGTGAGTGTACTTACGGGCTTGTACATCCAAGCCTCGAGCAGGTACCAAGTTCGCGGTGCCTCGAACTTCATTCTCTTCGCCGCCGGCAGTCAGTTCCTGAAGACTTTGGTCAAAGAGGTCGCGAAACACTGGGTCACACGTCTGAAGATCAAAGATCCCCACAGCATCTTCTTCGCTGTTGGGCTACCAACTGTGCTCATCGGCACTCAAGTGCGGGTCATGCTCCAGCGCGGACAAACCGTGAACTTCACGATTTTGTGGGCGGTGGGGATGGTGGCATTCGAGATTCTCTGTCGTCTTGCATCCGCCAACATCACGAAGATGCGGATTCGTCGGAGAGAGCAGACAGTTCGCCTTCGTGTCGAGGCACCTGCTACAGATGGTCGAGATCCACAACTCAACTCGCAACTCCCAGGCATCGACGATCACCAGACTCGTTCCCAGACCAGTTCTGCCAACACTGCCGCAGCAATCAGTGGACGAATTCGAGCAGTTCAAGAGATGGGAACTTCAGACACTGACGTTCCAGATTGCCGGGGAGTACGCGAGCATGTCGGCGGAGTACATCGCGATCGGGTGTTCGGCTGCGATACTCTTTATCTATTGGGACCATCCGAAGTACAAGATTGGAAACGACGGTGCTATCGGTTATGGCTTCAGAGGTGACAGCTCGCCAGCTATGCCGTGGTCACGCGGCTACGCAATCTGCGCGCAGGTCGGTGTCGAGGTCGCCGTGGACTATCTGTCCTGCGTGCTCGAGATCAGCAAGGGCGTCGACTTCCAGCTGATCCGGAAGTACCGGGGCTATCTCGTGCTGCTCTTCGCCGGTATCGCGTCGTTCAGCATCCAGATCTGTGCGCTGATACACTACGAAGGCAGTCTCCATCCAGCAACTTAAATCACAGACTCGTTGTTCCAATTGTCGAGTTGGCATTAGCCCGATGAATTAGCCGCATACTTGAAAGCTGGAGGGTTAATGCAGATCCGACTTGATGTGTCACTCGGTCAGTCGTCTTCATCTGACCGTCGCCATTGCATGGGCACGCGATGATAAAGCATATCGTGGAACCTGCTTGAGGCAATGAGGGTTTCGTGTTTTTGAGCTTGGTACAGTCAGTGCATCGGCAAAATATTGCAGGTTGTGTGGTGCACATTGAATTTCACCGACTGGATGAGCTCGGTCGGGAAGCCCTGGAGCGTCGACGACACGTCGCGGCTGCTGCGCGCGTGGAGGAAGACAGTGGCGGGGGCGACGCCCTCCCCTGCACGCGTGTTCGCCCGCTTCGAGAAGCTCTCGGAGAACGGCAGAAGCGGGAGAAGTCTGGCGATGATCACGGGGCGAACCAACCAGATGAAGAACGCCTTCGCGGTCATCAGCACTTACAACGCGCGCGAAAAGTGCGCCGCCCCCAGCAAACTTAAGTGGCGATCGCACCGCCGCGGCACGGGCGAGGACGAGAAAGGCGAGGGAGAAACCCCGTGGTGCCGCTTGTCGTCAACGGAGCGGCGGTGGGTGTTCAAGACGACCAACAAGACCACGTACGGGTTCATGGACCTCGTGCCGGAGCACATGACGGCAATCGCTGCGATCCAGCGCAATATCGAGAAAGCACGGGTGACAACAGCGGTGGTGGACACGATCGAGGAGGCGACAACCAAGAGCGAGCGTGAGGACACAGCGGCGCGAGTGGCTGCGAAGAGACCGAGAGAAGCGAGTGAAGAAGACCCAGAAGAGCTCAAGCGACCGAGGTGGTGGGATCAAGACGATTCGTCGCGACTGCTGCGCGCCTGGGAGCTCCTGCTCACAAGGAGTGGAACGGCGGAGATACGATCGAGAGATCTCGTGCAGTGCTTCGAGCAGCTCTCAGATGGAGGTTGCAGTCGTCTTGACTTCCACACGGTCACGAAGAAGAGGATCGCGTTTGTCCACACGCACAAGTTCATCACCGAGTGGATCACGATGAACGATGGTGAGGAAGCGCAAGGCACGAAGCACTCGGGCGATGTTACAGACGGCAATAGCAAGCGAGCTGGTGACGCGACACATGGAGGTAAGTGGAGCAAGAAACGCGCACGCGCGTGGTTTGAAATGTCGATCGCAGATCGCCGCAATCGGTTCCTGACGACGCACACCTACGCGTACGCGTACGTGGAGCTCACCCGCAACCAGTACGACACCCTATCGCGGATCAAGAGTGCACAGCCAGATGCATGGAACACTGTCGGCAAGTTCATTCCGACGATTGCTCCTGAAGAATCGTCAGGCAGCCAGATCTACGAGATCACGAAGAGGGTTGGATGGAGGCACTCGGACACCACCATGCTGGTTCGTGCGTGGGAAGCAGCTGCCGCAAAGTGTGCGAAACCAACCAGCGTGCAGATCATTCCCGAGTTTCACCAACTGACGAATAGCGACCGGTCCGCGATCGTGCTACAACGAAAGCTCGCGGCGATGTCTAACATGCACGACGTGATAGCGGACCACGACTCGAGCATCGATCCGCGTCGTGGACATGTCTGCAGTCATTGCGGCCAAGCACAAAGGTGGTTCGCGATATCGATCGTGCACCGGCAGCGATGTTTCGCTCGGTCGAACAAGATGGTGTCGAAGAAGTACTTGGAGCTGACGGAGGAACAGATCTTCGTGATCAAGCGTCTTATGTCCGGTACCACTCAGTGGCGAATGACACAGGAGCATACATTCTCAGCTGGTTGGGATCGAGATGCGCCGGTTTCAAGTCCGGACTCAGAGTCCGAGGTATTTGACCCTGGAGTCTCTTCTTCAGAGGGTGACGAACCTTCCGATGATCGGCCGTCTTCGACGGAGCGGCGCGGTCCCCGTACACCTCGGGATTGTGTGTCTCAAGAGAGTGTTGCGGCAGTGTGTCATCACCGTGAGCACAACAATCAAGTGCAGATCCAGACTCCTAGCCACCAGCGCTCGAAGACAAAAGCCACAGTGGGGAGCCCCGGAGCAGAAGTTGAGCGGGCTCTTCAGATTGGCAGTTGGCACCTCGAGAACCTGTTGAAGCGCATTCGGTCAGTGACTCCTGTATTGCAAGTGACAGCGCCACCAGCGACAGCAACGGCAAGATCGGGAGCACTAGCGGCTAGCTCAGCAGATCGAAACTTTGACAGCGCTACCGACAACTCGGCCGACGCCGTCACTCGCAAGCACCCGCATGGTCAACTAAGATCGATGGAGTGTGGAGGGATCCACTTGAAGCATATCTACCTGCGACACGAATCTGGCAAGCACACCTGAAAACGTAGAGTACGATAGAACCGCACCAAACGAGTTCCGTGAAAGAAAGCCGAACGCACTTTCGCAGCCTCGCTCGGCCACAAGCTCCTTTCAGCCTCGCTTTCTGTGTGTGTCAAGTCGCGAACTCACCCAAAGATCAGCAGCAAGCGAGGTTGTGGGTCGAGCGATTGCAATGTAAGCGATAGGAGGAACACCGGTGAACGATGCGCAGCTGACGATGCGTTCACATGGAGCGCATGTCGGAGCTCTTCCACCGCAATGGATCTGCT